>JANSLP010000196.1:0-59827 GCA_029298735.1 Ophiostoma sp. CBS 140.51
AGGGTTCTTTATATATAATTAATAGGAATAATCAAGAAATAATCGTAGCTAGATATATAAGACTAAGGCTTCCTCCTAGTAAACTAGATAGAAGACTCAGTCGCTACCGATTATCTAAAATACAAACCTACATGAACTTGTATTCCTGTGCCATCATTATATATAAAGAACCCTCTTACGCGTATTAACTATTGTTCGACCGTTACACCTTATCACTGTTTTACCAGAGCAAGAACCCCTCCCCTAGACTTAATCACCTAGCAGAGCCTCTTACCCTTTGGGAAGTACCTTTGTAACACTACGCCTATCTACCTCCTCCACTCCGAGGCGGGTATACCCCCGTTAAACCTCTACTTAACTTACCGACGCGCCGTCTTCCTAGCTCGGCTAGACTACCAGGCGAAAGCCTAAGCGATCCGGGGCGAGGTCCACCGCCCCCGACCGTTCACTAATTACTACGTACCTATCGTCGCCCCACCCCCGCCGCCTACCCCCGAAGAGACGGACTGGACTACCATCACAGACCGTTGGAAGGCCCGCTAGCAACAAGACGCCGGCAACGGCCGCTCCGTAGAATCCTTCGCGGCACGGACGCCGTACTAGACGGCACGGGCCGTACGACGCCGCCACCTCCACCTCACTAAAGCCGAAAGCAGCCTCCTTACGTAGATCCGTACCGGGCACGTCGGCCTCAACGCCTACCTCTCCTGGAGAGGAGCCGCCGACTCGCCGGCGTGCCGTTGCGGCGCCGGGGAGGAGACGGCAGCCCACGTTCTCTTATCCTGTACAGCGGCACCGCCACGGCCGGCCGACTGGCCACAAACGCTAGCGGACCTACACCGCCGGCTACAGACGGGCCTCACGGCCCGACCACTCCTCCGCTGGCTTATTCGGAGCGGGAGGCTCACGGAGTACAGCCTCGCCAGAGAGCTAGAGAGGTCACCAACGCCAGCGTAAAGCGTAAAGCGACACCTACACCGATATACGATCGGCTATTTCCTATATATCTATTTGTTTATTTATTTTATTTTGTTTTATTCTCCTATTTATTTATTGTAACCATTCGTGGCTTACTACACACACCTGTAACTAGAACACACACCCACTTAGATCTGTGGCAGTTTTTTCCCCAGGAGGGTTCTGTCTAGCTAGTCGCCAATAGCCAGGATTGGCTGAGAAAGGCGGATAATAATAATAATAATAATAATAATAATAAACCAATTTTTTTTTTCAAATAATAAGAAAAGAAATATCCTGACAAATGAAAAGCAATAGAATATGCGATGGCGGCCGACCGCAGCACGACCATTCCGCATCGCGTCACCAAGGACGACTGGTACAACGGCCACCTGATCCCTAAAGGATCGACCGTCTTTATCGCCGTCTGGGCCATGCACCAAAACGAGGAGCTGTACAGCGACCACCTCAAATTCAACCCGGACCGCTTCATGCAGCATCCAAAACTGGCCAACGAGTACGCCTCGTCGCCGGACTACATGGGCCCAGACCATTTTGGTTACGGTGCGGGCCGGCGTGTCTGCCCCGGTGTGCACTTGGCCGAACGCAACGTGTGGCGCATCACGGCCACGCTGTTGTGGGCCGTTAACCTCAAGGAACCTCTGGATCCGGTCACGGGCAAGGTCGTGCATCTCGACGAAAACGCCTACAACTCGTGCATTCTAGTCAGCCCGCTGCCCTTCAAGCGGAGAGTCGAGCCGCGGAGCGAGGCTGTGCTGAAGACAGTCAAGAAGGAAAAGGCAGAGGCGTTGGCCTTCATGTCACAGTATGATAACTAGGGGCGGTGGGTAAGATGGATATTCGATGAGATACAATTTTGGATAGCAGCAAAATACAAGAGCATGGTCGTGCCTTCCTTGAGAGTGGATTTTGTGATCCAAGTTTCGGCCAACTTCGGCCACTCCCGTGTAAGTGAAAAGTGGGGCGGCATTCAGTGCCCACTTTGTGGAAGGCACGTCATGACACAAGTGATGTTTCAATGCGAAAGGGCATTTCACAATTATTTTGTGTAGCAGATTTTATTATATTTTATAAAAGACGTAGAGAAACAAAGGAAATGAACAGCGTTAAGCTGACAGTTAAGCGTGGTTTGTTACTGTGTTCGTATTTCTGGTTGATTCTTTTCCTGTCCCACACTGGTGAGTTTGTGTTTGTTGTCTACTCAGACGGAGTCTTGCAGTCCTGTGCTTGATCGAGATGGAAACCAGGCGGCGGGTTCTCGTCGGCCGTCCCGTTGACATAGATGACGCTGCGGAAATTTGTCACCGCCGCCGACCGCGTGGACACGTTGCTGGACAGGTAGCCGCCCAGCATGCGTTTTGCTGTGCCAGAAGGCTTGTCCTCCAGAGGATCGAATGAGCTGGATACGTCGCAATTTTGGCTGACCATGTACAGATTGAGGCCAATGGCCAATGTCTGGATCTCGGCGCCCAGCTGGTTCGGGAACGCCGAGCTGTCCATATGAAAGACCCCGTCGGAGACCAACAACCAGCCCTGGAAAGCAAAGTGTTAACAAGGAAAAAGAACAGAAAGAACAGTAAAACAGAAAGAATAGAAAGAAAAAAAGAAAAAATTGGGGTACGAGACGGAAAACCTACAATATAGTCTTGCAAAATGACAGTAGGGAAATGTTGCGGAGACATGGCATTGACGCCGTGCCAGTACAGTTCCGGGTTGCTGGACCAGACGGCGGCTTTATTCAGGCCAAATTGCGTGGAAGTGAAAATATCGGGCGTACATTGCCATTGCATGATGCAAAATGTATCGGATATGACGCTGCTGTCATTGTTCCGAAGAATGCCCAGCATATGGTCGACCTGCATGGCCGAGTTCGTCTCCGTGTCCGACGCCTTGGACCAGTAGTCGTCGCGGTTGAGCAGGCCGTCGTTGTAGATGCCCGCCGACGGTTTGGTGATGCTCACACTGTTGGCCCGCAAGTGTTCATCGGACGTTAGCAAGAGAACACAGCCACGTCGGTTGTTGGCGTCCAGAAAGGTTTTGACCTTTTCCTGAGCCAGGGAGTAGCCGTCGGCGCTCGTGTCGATGTCTGTGCAGCGGTACTTGATGCGCTCGAGATAGGTCATGAACCGGTCGGCATCGTCCTGGGTCCACAGGTGGCCCGGGCCGGCGGAATTGACGGTCAGCAAATACCGCAGTCCCCAAATGATGACTTCGCCCGGCGACTCGTCCATGAACCGGTTGACCTCGTCGATCATGCTGGCGAGGGACTGGCCCTGCGCGCCGTCGACCGTGCTGGCCGCCTCGTTAATGTAATGTGCGGCGTAGTAGTTGCCGACGTCGTTGGACTCGACAATGCGCATGTCAAAGTAGCGCGAGCCAACGCGCAGCTGGTCGTAGATGGAGAGGCCCTGGGTCTGTGTGTTGGACGGAATGCCGCCCTGCTGCTTGGAGAGCGTGGTCATGCCGGCGTCGTGCGAGCCCGGCATGACGACGTGGCGCAGCTGGCGGTCCTTGATGACGTCGTAGATGCCGCGCATCCAGTTGGTCGGCTGGAATGTCAATGACGAAATAAAGCCGCCGCCGTACAACTCGCTGCCCGTGATGACCAGCGTGACGCTCAACGTCACATACGGATTCTTGTACTCGCGCTGGCCGAGGCCCATGCCCGTCAGGTCAAAGATGGTGCGGAACGGATTCTCGTCGGGGATGTGCGTGCTGGCGCGCACCTGGAACGTGCGGTCGGTGCCGTCGATGCGGAAGTTGACCTCGGCATTGTCGTCGACGGCGTTGCCTCCATCGGCGTAGACCACGTGGGCTTGGCGCGCGCGGCCCGACGGAATGTCGGCAAAATCAAAGACGTCGAGCTGGCACTTGTGCATGTACGTCTTGACAAACTTGTATGGTGTGAGATTGACAATCGTAATGTAGAACTCTTGTCGGGGCGGGCTGATTCGCTCGTCCAGGTATCCCCAGTCAAAACCAGTGCTGTTGCTGATTGTCGCGGCGCCGTCATATGTCTTGTATTCGGGGTCGCATTTGCTCTGAGGCGGGGAAGGAGGCGAAGAGGGCGCGTCTGGCTGTGATGTGATGGGCCCGCTCGAGGGTACGTCAAACAGCGAAATATGGGCAAGCGATGGGTGCTCTTTCGAAGCCAGATTGTCTGTCGCCAACACAGCCTTTCCGTCGGCGACGAGCACGTTCTTGGCGCCGATACCGATGACATGCTGCAGGCGGTTGTTGTCGTGGTTGCCGTTGATGTACCAAAGCGTCTTTTGGCACGTGTGCGCGTCGATGCAGTCTTGGGAATACGTGCTGAACCACGAGTATGTGCCCGCACCGCCAATGTGGATGTTTTGCGACCCTTGCATGATCACCGCCCACGACTCGTCACAGCCGTCAAAGTCGCCGCCCTTGCAGCTGTAGTCCGGGTCGCCGGGGAACTTGCCGACGACCTTGTCAAAGGGTGCAGGCGGCTTGGGTGTGGGCTGGAAATAGGGCGACTCGGACTGGATCATGGTTGTAAATATGTTTTGTGCATTGTGGAAGTTGTACTGATAGAAAACATTGTGCTCGGACGCGGTGCCATACAGCCATGTTGCCGTTGTGCTCTCGACCAGCATGCCGCGGGCGCTGTAAATTGACAGCTGGGTCATGTCGTTTGTCGCCGAGCCCGTGTCTGGGTCGTCAATCAGGTGGTCGGCCACCCAGAGCCACATGTTGTCAAAGTAGCCCGAAGCGTGGGGTGTAATGTGCAGCAACAGACTCGCGGCCTTGCAGCTGTCCGAGTCGGTGCCGCTCGTGCTTGGCGGGCACTCTTTAGGCGTCAGACCCGTCCCAGTGGCTCCACCAACACGGGCATGCACGTCCCAGATGGCCGCTGCGCCAGGACTGGCTGCTTTGACATTGAATTCCATGAGAACCACGCCGGCCGTGCCGCCCTTTGTGGTCAGCAGCAGGTCCTGCATCTCGACGCTGCCGACATCGCCCTCGTTGCCCACCTTGAGCATCACGCGCGGGTTGGCCGGGTCGGAAAACTTGCTGCCGGACGCCGCGAACTGCGACCAGGTCTCGCCAACAATCTTGGCATTTTTGGGGACGATGACGGTGTCTGTTAAGATGTACGTTCCCGCGTCGACAAAAATAATCTTGTCGCCGGCGGCATGTGCGTCCAACAAGCTCTGCACGGCCGCCGTGTCGTCCGTAACGCCATCGCCTTTGGCACCGCCGTCTTTCATATGCACAAAGTCGCTGGCCGGGCGATCCGAGTATTGCGTGCGTGCCCGCTCAAAGTACGGAGCCGCCTGCAGACCGTCGACGTTGCGTCCGAGCAGCGTCTTCTCGCGGGTGTACTCGAGCGACTTCCCCGACTGCCAGGTGCGTTGCCCGTCTTGATACGTTGGTCCAATGACCCACTGTCATTGTTAGGGGGGGAGTGAATGATAGAAAGAGAATGTCGTTGGAGACTCACATTCTTGTAGTAGCCAGACGACAACAACTAACATGCTTTCTTTGTGGCCACATCACTGTTCGAGTTTATCCGCGCGAAGGAAATTCTAGGAACCTATTTGTCCGTCCCGTCCCGTGCCCCGTTTCATTTGCCCAAATGCGATTCGATGCGGGCGACAGGAGCCGTGGGCGGTTGCCTATCATCTTGAGTGGCACAGCGCCCAGTTGGTGCTATAAGACCCGCACGAGGCCCTGATTCTGTTTTTGAGTTTTTGCGTCTATGTTGCTCTTTGTTTGTCTCGTTTGTCCCGCTTGTCTATGGATGATCGCAGTCCATGCCTTTTCGTAACGGCACACATCTCAAATATTCACAACATCGCAACACTCACATCAGCCACCATGGCGACAACAGACACGGCAGCCGATATTGCCAACGATTCAGCCTCTGTCGGTGCATCATCCACATATTCGCCGAAGACACCGACATCTCCAGAATCTCCAACACCA
This sequence comes from Ophiostoma sp. CBS 140.51, assembly GCA_029298735.1. NCBI lineage: Eukaryota > Fungi > Ascomycota > Sordariomycetes > Ophiostomatales > Ophiostomataceae > Ophiostoma > Ophiostoma sp. CBS 140.51. The sequence goes on from JANSLP010000196.1 coordinate 5,932, forward strand.
ACGACAGAGGCAACAGGGACGTCACTGCTCGCTCTGACAACACCATTTGTCCAGACAGGATCATGCAACAATTTGTACTCAACGACGTACGCGTACGCAACGGGCGGCAGCGCCAACGGGTCCAACGGGTCCAACGGGTCCAACGGGTCCAACGGACCCAACGGACCCAACGCCTTTCCGTCAATCACAGTCTACGTGTCCGACACGGCAAATCCGTCCTTTACAGCCTGCCAGCCGTCCGGATGGGCCAATGTGGCGCCTCGTCTGCGCAACTCGTTTAGCCCGGCCGTGTGCCCAAGCGACTGGACGGCCTACTATATCCGGCCAGAGACCAACGGCGACACGGGCAAGACAGCCGTCGCGGTGGCGACCTGCTGCACCCGAGACCACTCCCCAGTCCACTTTCCATCTGGAATCAGCGTCGCCGGAGTGGGTGTCTCGCCATGCATGAGCACAACCACGGGCACAGTGGTGCAGACCGACGCAAAAAACACAGACACATTTGCTGTTGCTGCCACAACATACCATGTGCACGCGCCGTACACGGTGGCCTGGCAGCACTCGGACATTAAACACCTGTCGCCGCGCCCGCCCGACATGACGTGCGACCAGAGACTGCCCAGCTGGAGCCCCGGTCCGACGATTCCATCGCTCGAGTGCAACGTGGAACAGCATCCGAATCCCGCGCTTCCCTTTTTGATGATCGGGCTGCCGATTATTCTGGCCGTTGGCTTGTTCTGCTGTGGCGGCTACGTCTTTCACAAAATGCGGGCGCGCAGGCGGTTGAAGCGGACAGAGCAGCCGGTCCAGATACGGGCAGAAGCAGAAGAGCGGGCGACAAATGCTAACCGGGACGGTACCTGAATAAGAAAGCGCTGCGAGGGGATATAAACAACCAACAAGATAATTTGTTTACCGAAAATGGGAAATGTATTTAATATCTAATTTACAATATGCAATGCCACATACGATACATTGAGGTTCCACAACTGCTGCCTACAGATTCCTGTATTTCGTTGTTGATGACGAACATCAACGACGAGAAATCATTGCTTGACCGACGGCAAGGCACAGCCGGCCTTTGCCATTGTTGGAACTTTCCTGTCGCGCGTTGTTGGAGCGGCAATATATAAGCAACAGGAGACTGCAATATGGATGACAATAGGTCGAAATTGAATGTATCATTTATCCCCTTTGTTGCTTCTCAACGTCATTTGAAATTCACTTTACTGTGAGCGTTGTAATAGTAGGATACGGTAATGTGAGGGTGTGATTTTCTATTCACGTCGTTCTTTTGTCTGTGCCGATATGCACTGTAGGTATGGTGAGACATCCTTCTCTTAATGAGGGGAGGGGAGGGGAGGTAAACGCGGGAAGACTTAAAAGGCATTCGTAAAGATACTATGAGGACTACACTCGTGCAAAAAGAGGTATAGCTTTGTAAATAGCAGGAACAGCAGACAAATCAAAGGAGATTCTATCTAGTCAAAGACAACCCGGTTCGGATAAAATCTAACTGTCACCTCCCTAACCGTTGTACGTTGGCTTTGAAGTATTAGTTATAAAGCCCGTATCCACGACGTGATCCTCCTGCCTCAGCAACCAAGTCCAAGATTGGTACACCCATCGGTGCTCGTATGTTAAATGGCACCGAATTTCCAGCTCCACGTCCTCTTCGCGCATCTCTTCGCAAGGCGGCCATCCATGTGACGGAAGGTAGCGGAACCCCTCATCTTCATAGTATTCGTGATGGAAGTCATGTCGTAGCCGCCAGACCTGGGCGCGGGACACCATACCACCCGGAACATATCGAATTTGTGGATGGACGTGGAGGAAGGAACTCGGCAGACCCGTCCACGCTGCAACGGTCATGTTCGGTATGGTCTGCGAATATGGGTCGAGGGTTACGAGATAAGGCAACCGACAGCTAGAACAACGCCCCAGAAGCCGCGACGCCAGGACCAGGAGCCGGCAAGCAGGCAGCTCAATCGAAGGAAGATGCCCAACCAACATGGCAGCCTCCAACAGACAAAGCGCGCAAAAAATGGATATCGATATCTGGCGGTGCTGTTCAGAGCGCTTCGCTATGTGGAAAGAATCGTTCACAACCCTCGCAGTGTTTCATATCGGCTAACAGAGGGCATGTGGGACAGGGACAGACTAGTGAGGTGATTTCTGTTTTCTGTTTTCTGTTTTCTGTTATTGACCCAGTCTGTAAAAAATTATTGCCTTATAATTTCATTTTAGTAAACTTGAAAAAGTAGTAGGCAGCGTCACTCAAATCACGTTTCGTGTTTATGCCATGCCGGCTCACAGCCTATTTGAAAGAAGAACGGAGGCACTCGCGCTCTTCTGAGCACCATTTCATCCTCACCTCTTCCTTATTTTTAAGTCGTATATTGGTCTAATAAAATAAAGTTTCAATACAGTCATTATATATGTATACAACATATACATGAATCCATTACTCCAATAATCCTTACTTGCCGTTTTCCTCTGTCTATGCTTTGTAGCCAGCCTGCAGGATTATCTTGAACAGCTCCAGGTCGTTACGCGAGTCGACCGCGCTCGTCTTGGGAGTCTTGCCGTTGGCAACGACCTCATAAAACTCGAGCATCTCTAGGGTATACGGGTCCGTGTATGTTTTGCGAATGGTGCGCTCTTGGTAGTATGGCTCGGCCACACCCTCGTCCTCGACACGCTCGCGGATAGTCAGGGTCACCGGCAGACCCTTGACGTAGGGCGTGTCAAAGTTGACGCGCACAATCTTGTTGGCGCTGTAGACTTCAATGTTTGCATCAAAGGTGGGCACGCCGCTCAGGCCGCTCTCGTAGGTAACGGCAAAGGTCTCGTAACGGAAGAGAACAGCAAAGATACCCGGCAGCGTCAGTGCAGCACCAGCAACCGACTTGGGCATGCCCAGCAGCTCGCGCATTGCAGACAGGCTGTGGGTGCCGAGGGCGCCGAGCACGCGCAGCATACGCTTGGAGGCATCGTTCAGGGGAACACCAAACTCGTTGGACAGCGCCTGAGTTTGGATATCGAGCTCGCGGGCCGCACGATCGTCGCTATCAGCCGCGCTGACATCACCCGCCTGGAAGGCCCGTGGGAACGTGCCACTCTGGCTGACACCCAAGGCGTTGGGGCCAATAATGTCACGCACCCGCGCATAGTGCACATGGTCAAACCCACCGACCTCTTTGACTGCGTCTTCAAAGGCTGTGGCGTAGCGGCGCATTGTACCGACAAAAACGCGTGCGCCGCCAGACGCCTGCTTTTCAGCCTCAATGAGGCGGTCGATGTCGCGGAAGCAGAGAGCGGCCGGCTTCTCAATCAAGACGTGCTTGTTCTGCGCCAGTGCAAGCAGACCATGCTCCACATGGTACGCGTCGGCGTTGGCAATCAACACAGCATCGACTTCGGGAGAGGCACACAGCTCCTCGGCGGAGGCCGTGGTGACTGGACGCTTTCCCTCGGTGCCCTGGACTACACGATCGGCGCACGTCTCCCGGGCGCCGGCGGCCACATCGCACAGGTACGTAACGCGGAACTTGTCGGCTAGGAAGTTCAGCGTTGGGATGTGAACGACCTGAGCAATCTCGCCGCAGCCGATGACGCCAACACGTATGACCCGCGATGGTGAGGATGTTGTGCTTGCCATTGTGTGTATGGGAAAATGTGGGGTTAGAGAAGGAGAAGAGTTTCTTCTATTTCGTATGCTCCGGGTTTCTGTAGCTCCAGTTTGTCTTATAGCTTGGAGCAGCTCTTTTGACATTTTTGGAGGGGCCGACATGCTGGGTCGGTGGTCGCACTTGCCATTTCCGCTGCGTGTTTTCCCACAAAGAACAAACATCTCGGCCACGGTCTTCGGAACGCTCCGAGAGCGCTCCGACATGTGGGTCTCTTCGGAACGTATAAATTTTCCACATTTCTTGAGCTCCTCTTTTATATCATTGGCGGCTTTTCTTGCGACGAACGCCGGACCACCGACTTGGGTCGTTTGCTCGTTTGGATCATGCTGCTCATATTCACAGACGCCAGTTGAAACCAATTGAAACCGCATAGGAACTACAAACAGCAAATTACTGACAATCCACAATTCACAACTCACAGCCTACAACCACAACCACAACCACAGCCACAACCACAACCACAACCACAACGTACACACAACATGTCCGCCGCCGCCCCAACATCCCTCGAGGACAGCCGCCCTCTGCGCTGGGGCATCATCGCCACCGGTATGGTGGCCTCATGGTTCGTCACCGACTTGTGTCTCAACCGGCCGGACGCACAAGCCCGCCATGTGATCCAGGCTGTGGGCAGCTCCTCACTGGAGAAGACCCAAAAGTTTGTCGCCACGCACATCTCGGCCAACGATGTGGCAGGCCGGCACACGGGCGTCAAGACCTACGGCAGCTACGCCGAGGTGTACGTGGACCCGGACGTCGACATCGTCTACATCGCCACGCCCCATGCCATGCACCGGAAAAACTGCCTCGACGCCATTGCCGCCGGCAAGCACGTCCTCTGCGAAAAGCCCTTTACCGTCAACGCGCGTGAGGCCCGCGAGGTCTTTGACGCCGCCAAGGCCAAGGGTGTTTTTGTCATGGAGGGCGTCTGGACACGCTTCTTCCCGCTGGTGCGCACACTGCAGCGGCTCCTACACGAAGAGCATGTTATTGGCGATGTGCACCGCGTCTTTTGCGACTTTGCTATGCCCAAGCCCATGGCACAGCTGAGCCAGACGGACGAGTCGCGCATCACCAACCGCGCGCTCGGCGCCGGCACGCTTCTCGACATTGGCATCTACAGTCTGATGTGGGGCATGCTGGCCCTCGACCCGGGCGTCGGCGAATCTGCCCGCAAGCCGCAGGTGCTCGCCTCGCAGAGCATCGTCAACGGTGTCGACTGGGCCACATCCATGCTCTTGACGTATGCCACGTCCGAGGACGGGGCCAGCCCGGCCCAGCAGGCCATTCTGACCTCGTCCAGCCTTGCCAAGACACCCGCCGCGTTTTGTCGCATCGAGGGCACGACTGGTTACGTTGTTGTGGAGGGCTTTGCTGGCTCGGTGCCTGCTTTCTTCACCGTGCATGACACCACAGCACCTGAAGCCCAGCTCAAGAAGTACGAGTTTGAGCGCCCTGGTAAAGGCTTCTACTGGGAGGCTGATGCTGTTGCGCACAGCATTGCCGCTGGCAAAACAGAGAATGAACTGATGCCCTGGGCGGAGACCCTGCGTGTTATGGATCTGATGGACGAGGTCCGTCGGCAGGGTGGTGCCACCTTCCCACAAGACGAACAGTAGACAATAGACAATGAGATATGTACGAACACTTACAAATAAATATGCACTCAAGAATTATAATCATACAGGGATGTTGCATCTCTCGTTTTGTTTACTCTGGTTTATTCAATATGCATATTGGTTCATACTGATCACATTACTGGTACAAGTAAATTGAAAAGAATATGTTCGACAGTATTTGTCACTCTGGGCTACGTAAATTATAACAGCAATACAAAGCCAACAAAGCATAGCCTTAATAGTCTAGGAAGCCTCGAGGAATCTCAGACTGCGTAACACATGATGTATGAATCTTCACCTGTGGAGAAAGCTCGGCATTGGTGGGGAGAAGATGGAGAAGCAATGACAGAAATTGGAGAGACATGGAGAAAAACTGGAGAAAATGAAGGGTAAGGCTCGGCTGGAGATATTCAGCTCACGAGGAAACAGTAGAAAAATAAAAACTATCACAACATACGACGCGGGAAAGTGAGTCTTCAACCAATGCCCAGTCTGGACTGAAGCCAGGCTCGGAGGGATCCACTCGATGGCCACGCCAAGAAACAAAAGAGCAAAAAAAGGGGACAAAGAGCTCGGAACCCATCTCGGAATGCTAGTGCGGACCAAGCTGAACGTGCGCCAATGCCTGCCGGGATTCATTGATTTGACCACATGGCCTAGGCCCCGGATTCCAGATTCCAGCAAGAAAATCCCCACTGTTGTCATGATAGTGCATACGTGCGATGAACTGTGGAAATACTGAGTACGTTTTTCCCCAGTGGAGCACCCACATTTGGCGTTCTCATTTTGGCGCCTACCCGTGTTGCCCCAAATTCCCCCAATTCCCCAGGTCCCGAGATTCGAGATTTTCTTCGGGAGAGTCAGTCTGTGTGTGACACCTCTACCCTCGCCCTCCCCGTCTCCACGTTTTCTCCATCTCTCGCTTCTCGATCAAACTCGGAAAGGAGCCACCAATTGCTTCCCCTGGTTGCATGCATATATGAGATGCCTCCTTCCCTCGTTTTTTGTCATCTCGGCTGATCTCTCCTCTTTTTGGATCGTCAGCGAGCAACTCCTTTCACATCTGCCCTTGGCTTTCCTTTCCTTTTCGCATATCTTTTCTCATCCATCTCATTTTTGTTTTTGTCATTTCATAACACAGCGTCACCATGGCCAACAACGACACTCTGGACGAGAAGGAGGCCCGCATCGAGGCGTCGCAGATGGTCGCCATCAACCTTGCGGATGTAAGCAGCCCTCCCTGACCCATACAGTCAGTCCTCTCTCAACTTTCATCCACTAACACACATACACAGGTCATCCCCGTCAACCCCAAGCCGTGGTACCTCACGAAGCACCTGGCCCTGCTGAACATGCTGCTGATTATTCCGCTGCTGTCTGCCGCTACCATTGGCTTTGACGGCGCGTTGATGAACAGCCTGCAGGCGCTCAAGCCATGGAAGACATACTTCAACCACCCCAACTCGTCGATTCTGGGCACCATGAATGCCATCTTCTCTGTGGGCAAGATCCTGGGTATTGGCCCGGCCGCATGGATGGTCGACCGCTACGGCCGCAAGCGTCCCATCTGGATCGGCCTCGTGTGTCTTGTGTGCGCGACGGTGCTGCAAGGCGCCGCGCAGAACACGGCCATGTTTATCGTATCGCGTCTGCTGCTGGGCATCTTCACTGCCTTTATTGCTCAGGCTTCGCCCATCTTGGTGGCCGAGCTTGCCTTCCCCACACACCGTGGCAAGGCCACAGCCTTGTACCAGACGACTTTCTACGTTGGCTCCATCTACGCGTCATGGTCGACGTATGGCACTTCCCACATGACGACGTCGTGGAGCTGGCGTATTCCGTCGATCCTGCAGGGCACACTCCCGATTGTGCAGTTCATCTTCCTCTACTTTGTCCCCGAGTCGCCGCGTTGGTTGATTGCCCAGGGCCGGCACACTGAGGCACGCAGCCTTCTGATGAAGTGGCACGGCGGCGGTCGCGAGGACGACGAAGAGACGGTGGCGTTCATTGAGCTCGAAATGCGCCAGATTGACGAGAGCGTTACGACCGAACAGCACGTGATGAAAACGACGACCTACCTGGACCTACTGCGCTCGCCGGGCAACCGCCGGCGCACACTGATCGCAGCAATTGTCGGCTTCTTCGCGCAGTGGAACGGTATCAGCGTCGTGTCCTACTACTTGACTCTCGTCTTGAACAATGTTGGCATCACCGATGCCACGGACCAGACACTCATCGCCGGCTGCCTGCAGATCTTCAACTGGATCGCGGCCATTCTCGCCGGAGCCCTGATGATTGACAAGCTCGGCCGTCGCACACTGTTCCTCGTGTCCGTCGCCGGTATGTTTTTCTCGTATATTGTCTGGACCGTGCTCTCGGGTCTGTTTACCACCGATAGCACAAAGTACCACAACCTCGCCCCTGGTGTCGTTGCTTTCATCTTTGTTTGCTACTTCTTCTACGACATTGCCTGGGCCCCTCTGCTGCTCGCCTACCCCGTCGAGATCTTCCCCTACGCACTGCGCTCGCGCGGTGTGGCCGTGACGTACAGTTCGACCTTTATCGGCCTCATCATCAGCCAGTTTGTCAACCCCATTGCCATGTCGCACCTCGGCTGGAAGTACTACTGCGTGTTCCTGGGCATCCTCTTCTGCCTCTTCTTTGCTATTTACTTTCTGTTCCCCGAGACTCGTGGCCATTCACTCGAGGAGGTTGCCGAGATTTTTGATGGCCCCTCAGGCAACGACTCCACGACTGCCCACGGCCAGAAGGTGGAGTTGTCCCAGGTCGAGAAGGTTTAACAAGGGTGAACGGTGTTTGCGAGAGACAAGACATACGTAACACCGTTGCACGTAGAGAGGTCACAGTTAAGTCAGCCTTAGCTTTTTAGTATGAGGGCAATGAATCTTTAAAATTATTATCAATTCAATATGTTTGCTTTGTGACCTGAAATGTATGTTTACAATTTGCTTGGATTGTGTAGCTACTGTTTTTCTTGAGGTGTTGTAGGGGCCAAAAGGAGTCAATCCGATAAATTCATGCTGGATTAATGCATTTCGTGAGAGTTGCAAGTATTGGTTTCAATCATAAAGTAAATAAAACAACATAAAGGCTTTAATTTATTACAATCTGGCTCAAAATTAATGAATAACACCTCGACACAATCTCGCTAGTAATGAAACAAAATCAAAACAATATCGTACGAAAAACTCTCTTTTTCTGATGACACCCCTCCTTACAAGACATCGCCGGTCCGGCACAGGGCCAAGTTCTGGAGGAAGGGCCGATCGTTGGCTGCGACGAGGTAGGCCGCTGCCGTGGCCGACTTGTTAATGTGGCGGATGCGCGAGGCGGCGGGGACGACAAAGGTGTCACGGTTGCGCCAGTGCAGCGTGAGTTTTTTGCCGCTAGGCTCCTCGATCTCGGTGCTGCCCTCGCCCTCGTAGCAGTGGTACAGGTACGAGCTGGGGTGGTAGAGCACGTCAGTAGACGCACCCGCCGCAATGCGCTCGGCCTGCATGCCAATCGTCGTCGACAGAGGCTTGCCGTCGGGCTGCATGTAGTGGTAGATGCTGTAGTTCTCTGATGAGGCATCTAGACTCTTCTGGACGGGCGCCCAGGGCATACGCCATGGCGTCTGCTCGACGGGAGTGCTTGGGTAGCGCGAGTCGCTGTAGAGCTCGGCAATGTGGACGCGCGCATAGCGGAAGAGCGGCAAGTTGAGGGCGTCAAGCCAGACGATGGGGCCGGAGCTCTCATTGCCGTGGTCGTGCCAGTGCCACGTGGGCGTGACGACGACATCGCCACGCTGCAGCAGCATCTTTTCGCCCTCGACCGCCGTGAAGCCCTCGCCATCGATGATGAAGCGTGCCGCAAAGGCAATGTGGCGGTGGGCAATGGCGGTCTCGCCCGGGTTGACAATTTGTAGGCCACCGTAGATGGTATCGGTCGAGTGTGGGCTCGTCATGGCCGGGTTGACGAGCATCAGCACACGACGCTCGGCCTGCTCAGCGGGCACGAGCTTGGCGGCACGCAGGAGCTGGGGCAGGGCCTGTTCGTAGGACCAGAGGTGCGACACGGCGTTGGGGTTGGGATGCGGCGGGACCATAGCCTCCATCTGCAGCCAAAGGGGCTCCATGTGCTGCGCGGGCAACTCGGCGAGCAGGCCGTCGAGGCCAGGCTGGCTGGATGTCTCGATATCGATAGAGCCCATTGCGAGGTAGGGAGGAGGGTTTGTTTTGGTGAGGTGTCGAGAAAAGTTCAAAGGTTTGTTAACAGGTGCAGATATTTTGTGCGCAGATACGGCAATTGAACTGCGGTCTGATGGTTTGATTTCGTCTGTCAGTATTGGATGTCGACGTGTTGATGCCCCGTTTATCAAACTATCGATTCCAGACGCATGACACTTTTTAACAAGGCTCAACTCTTCGCCCGGCTTCAAGAGTGTGCTGGCAAGGCAAACCAAAAAGGACCAGAAAACAAGAAAACCGAGTGTCATGAGATGACTATCTCGGTTACCCCGGCCAGGCTCGGGGGGCATGATTGTGTGTGTGTTCTGTCCTGGGGAAGTGGATGCTCGGAGATGGTGATGCTCGGAAGAGCTTCGGAGGACCATCTGTGCTCGGAACGGTAACGCGGTAGTTGTTGACATAGACTAGTGGGCCAAGGGCAATAGTAAATATAAGTGCCGAGTTGTGTGAGCTACTATTACCAACTAGCTGGTTCAACCCTCCCGAAGCACCGTTCCGAGCATCTTCAAGGCATCGCTCGGAACGGTCCGAGCTTCACGAACAGCACCAAAATCACAGTTCCGATACAGGCCCGTCTAGATATCGTGGACGAGAATGACGAGAAATTGGGATACCACTTATAACGGAAGACCATCCCGAGGCAGCTTGGACAAATAGATGATGGAGAGATTCCTGTTTGGTCATCATGCGCAGAAACACCTTGGGTCTTACCTTTTTCATTGGACAATTTAGGCACAGCTTCCATCCTACGTCACGCAGCACTTTACCATTTTCACACAACGTCAACGTCACACACATTCAAAGACACACTTCCATCTCCTCCTTCTCTTCCCTTTCTTCATCTTCTTTTCATACCACCACCGCCACCTCTCACACAAACACAATGGCCTGGAAGCGTCTCATCCGGTTTGTTGACGACAACGGTGTCGAGCAATTTGGCGACCCGTGCATCGACTCGGCCGAGGAGCTGTACGAGCAGCTCGAAGCGGGCACGTTGCACGCGGTTGCGTACTCGGGCTCGACCTCGCCAACGAGCAGCGCCCTCGTGGCTGGTGAGCGCACGCACGTCAAGGCGCTGAGCGACCTGCTTCGCCCAACCGATGTGCCCATCATCCGCTGCATCGGCCTCAACTACATGAAGCACATCAAGGAGGGCGGCCGCACGCCCCCGCCGTACCCGTCCGTCTTTATCAAGCCGTCGACCACGGTGGCCGGTCACGATGAGGACGTGCCCATCCCCAAGGTGGCCCAGGACGGCACCATTGACTATGAGGGCGAGCTGGCCGTCGTCATTGGCGACCGCCCCGTCAAGAACCTGGGTGACGACGTTTCTGATGAGGAGGTGCTCTCATACATTGCTGGCTACATGGCGGCCAACGACGTGTCGGCGCGTGCGTGGCAGCGCGACCCTAAGAAGGCCGGCGGTGTGCCGCAGTGGTGCTTTTCCAAGGGCTTCGACAAGTACGCGCCGCTGGGCCCCATGCTGGTCTCGGGCGCCGCCCTGAAGCCCGTCGATGGTTTCTCCGCCACGGCCGTGGCCGCGGCCTCCCAGCTCACCCTGCAGACGTTTGTCAATGGCGAGGAGCGCCAGAACACGAGCACAAGCGACCTGCTGTTTGGCGTGATCCCCATTCTGCGCTTCTGCAGCCAGGGCACGACGCTGCTGCCCGGCACGGTCATCCTGACTGGCACCCCCTCGGGCGTGGCCATGGGCATGAACCCTCCCAAGTACCTTGATAATGGCGACGTGGTTGAGGTGCGCATCAGCGAGCTGGGCCGTGTCCGAAACAAGATGGTGTTTGAGTAAGGGTAGAGTGAGAGAACAAGGGGGTACGGGGTTGATTTCTTTTTTACATGTACTGCTATGAGCGATTACGATATAGAATAAACTACACTGGCCTTTATGGTATACAATGGATACAAAATAACGGTTCCTCAATGCTTCAAGCGAGAACATTGCAGCACACAGTCATATACAATGAGGTAGAAAAGGATGGGTATACAATTATGTGCTCGATATTATACATAATATTACTACATATTTCCTTTACGGCTGGTTCAGCACCTCCCAGGCATGCAGGTTGAGGTCAGAAAAGTCCTGTGCGTCAAAGGACAACCCGGCAAAATCAAAGTCGGAAAATGGCGCGTGATGGTCGCGTTGGTGGTTGTTCTGACCATGCCCATGCTGGTGCAACAGATCTGGACGCATATTGATAAACAAGCCGTGACTCGGGACATCTTCTTGCTGGTACTGCTGCTGAAGTGCCAGCTGCTGTTGTTGTTGATGGTTTAGTGGCTGCTGCTGATGGCTTGGTAGTTGTCCTTGTTGTTGATTTTGCTGCTGCTGTTGTTCCAAATGTGGTGGATTTGATGGCTGCCGCTGTCCAGTCTGTGCCGACTGGCCCTGACCCTGACCCTGACCCTCCTGCCTCTGGCCCTGCCTCTGCCCTCCGAGAATCTCGAGGGCCGCAACGCACCGGTGTGCCGCCAGCCCAAACCGCTTGTGCCCGTCCAGCAGGTGCATGGCTTGGTCCCAGGATCGTTGTGTGTCGGCCGCGGGGAACAAGTCGGGCCGCAGTTTGGCAAGCACCAATATGCTGGCGGCCGAGTATAGGTAATAGACACGGTACCACCAAGCAGGAAGCAGGCCAATATCGTCGCGAGATACAGGGTTGGCACCAGGCCCGAAGCGCTCGAGGACGTCAATGGTGGCCCTGGCCGTGTCCACGCAGATGGCGGCGACGTCCTGCTTGATGCGGGTGCGGAGACTACTGACGCCAAACGTGGAGGGTGCAGAGGGTGCAGAAGCTAAGGAGATATCGTTAGATGAGGCGCTGGTGGAGGTGGATGTAGTCGTGGAGGCGGTGTTGGTGGCTGCATCATCGAGACAGAAACGGGAGGCAACAGGACGGAGAAGGAGGATACGGGCCTGCAGAAATCGAACATGAAGAATGACAGCTTGCCGGGGCTTGCAGTCTACCCGATTTTGCTGTCGTATCTCAACCTCATCCAGCTTCTCCAGTCGATCAAATCGTAGGTACTCGGGCAGTCCACGCTCCCACTCGAGCAGGTCCTCGTCGAGCTTCAGCAGCATAGCCAGCGCGTCCTTTTCGCCCTTTGCACCGGCCATGTTCGTCGCGGCAGCGGGCGAGTAAAAGGCCGAGACCACTTGGTTCATAATCTCGTACAGCTTAACGCTCTTGATGAAAAACGACAGACTTGGACCGTCGTAGTGTGCGCCGCGCTCGGCTGCCTGGGTCGCACACAACGGCAAGGGCACGGCGGCACACAGCTCACTAGAGATCATGGTGGGTCGGCCGTGCGTCACTGAGACCATGCGGTCGAGCAGGACACAGCCGTGCCACAACCGGCGGCGTAGTTCACGTTCGGCGAGGGGTAGTGCGCCTGTATCGTCACCCGGTAAGTGCAGGCCTAAACTCTGAGCGGTCCGGATAGTTGAGCCGACTACCATCCACGTCTGGTGTGGGCTGTTGGTGCTCTGGAGATACTGGCTGGCCAGCAGCAGAAACTGCACGGTGGCTAGTGACCCGGCCGTCTCCCAAAGGCTGCTTTGGAGCAGTTTCTGAGCGCGGGCAAAGTAGAAGCGACATCGACGCTCACGCTGGCGAAGGATGCGCTGTTGTTGGTGGTGGAATTGCTGCTTCTGGTGACGTTTGTTTGCTTGTGATTGTGGCTCTGAAGATGATGCTGTTGTACATGACGGAGGTGGCCAGCCCTCAGACAGCTGCGTTGACAAGGCAAAAATGATGTTGAGTGTCGATATAAAGACGCGGTCGTCGGCCGCATTGTGGGAAAGGAAAGTATTGCCGTCACCATTGTCGTTTTCGTCGTTGTCGAACCTGTCAAACAGTGCCTCGTATGCCGGCGTCCATGTACTCCTCTCCAAGAAAGGATAGAGTGGGTCAACATAACGCCAGTACAGGCCGACCAGTCGGTCCGCTTCACGCCTGCGTGGCAGCATCTCCAGCATGTCGGCCTCGCCGTCCTCGTCGTCCTCATCATCGTTGTCATCGTCGTCGTCGTTGTTGTTATTGTGCTCATGCCTATTCCTGTTCTGTGCCAGCCGCTGTGGTAAAGCCAGCGTCGTCGTCGTGGCATTGGTACCCGGTCCAGCCGAACTTGGCGACGCTGATGCTGCACCCATGTGCATATGCGCGTCAATAGCCTCCTTGATTTGCCGCGTAAACGAACCCGCGCTGCTGCTGCCAAAGTACTGCAATGTCCGTGTACCTTCCTCACCGACTACCGTCATCGAGTCGGCCACAATAGCACCCGACGCCGGTCCTGACGTCGCCGAGGCATGGCTGCCACCAGTCGCAGGGCCTGTGGCTGGTCCCGAGCTGGGTGAGCGCACGTCCGTGCCACGACCTTCATGATGTTGATGTTGATACTGGCCATTGTGGGACCCGTATGATGACGTCGTATGTGGATGCACATGTGTCGGCGTCGGCGTTGGGAAAGGCCGACCACCGTGAGGATGAGGGGCATGAGGGTGATGTGGGTAGTGTGAGTGAGGTTGTGAATGCGACTGCGAGTATGAGTGATGATGGTTTGGGTGCTGTTGGTGCAGCGGAGTCGGCTGAGTTTGCTGTGCTCGGAGGACCGGCGAGTCGGTGGCCTCGGAAAACCCAGGCGTGACCGAGTCTGACGTAGCCGAGACCGAAGCAGCGGTTCTCGGAGTGGGCCGGCTCGGTGTTGTTGCCGACACAGTCGACACGTTTGGGTCGCTGTACGCACACCGATCGCCCAATGCCAGACGCCGCAAGCAGTTGCTGCAGGTAGGCCGGCCGCCGTCGCACTTGACCTTGCGCGCACGGCACATGTCGCACGCGATGCCGATCTTGTGGCGCTTCGGACGCGGCTCGTCAGACATGATGGGGAGTGGAGACCGTCGGTGTTGTGGTGAGTGTGTGGATGTCCTCGGTGAGCGACGCGTTTCCTGTGAGGGGGGAATTCGGTGAAAGCTTTGGTGGGCTCCTTCCTTGGAGGGCTCTTTCCTCAGTTCCTTTCTCGGTGGGTTCCTTTCTTGGTATGTTCCGACCTTTTTTGTTCTGTTTTCCCTCTTCCTTTCTTGTCTCTTCTTCTCGGTCGCTTATCGTTCAAACGAGCAATTCCTGGGGAACCCGCACCTCGGAATCGGATCTGGGGATGCTGCAGATGAAATACAATGAAATGTGGTTGCTGGAACGAAAATCACAAGACTACTTTTCACCCGTTCGTTCCGAACTCCTTCCGAGGCTCATCCGAGCTACCTCCCCTCCCCACATACTTTCCCCGTAGCCTCCCCGTAGCCTCCCCATAAGCCCTCTGTGCCCCTGTAAATATTCTTCCTAGCGCCCTCGCCATGCCCTAAAACTCCCGTAGCATCCCCTCAAGACCTTCTAATGCCTGGCTTCCTGCCACTGCGAGGCACCATCAACCGGCACCGCCCATGTGGGCCTGTATTTGACAAAAATCTCGGCGGCCGGCTGCAGTTTTGTCCTAAATGTCTGTTAAATAATGAACTACCGGGTAAACTTCGGAAGACGCCTTGACAGTAAAAAGTGAACGTACCAGTTGTCCAGCAGCGTGGCTCGAACCATGAGGAACTTGCCCTTGACGCCCGCAGGAACTGTCCAGAGCGTTGAACCACAGCTACTGCAAAAGAACTTTTCCTTTGGTGCACCGCTGGACGTGTCGTCGAGAACACAGCGTGCAATTTTGTCGTGGCCATTGATAATGTTGACGTCGCTCTCTGCCATTTTGGCAATCTAAGTCAGTCAGTAAAGGTGATGTTTAAAGAAAATGTACAGTGAGCTCGGAGTTGCCTGTTTTGGAAACTATCTCGGAACCACTTCGGAACAGTTGGAGCGCACTTACCACCTGTCCCAGCCCACCAGCGCCCTTACTACAGTGGACACAATAGCAGGCCAGCACTGCCGACGGCTCCGAGACCACTGTGAACGAGACACTGCCGCAGAGGCAGCTGCCATTGTATGCCGGTGACGCCATGTGTGGGGGGTGGAAGGATAACAAGAATAGGGAATAAAGAAAAATAAAAAACGAGAAGGACGAGTGACTGAATCAATCCTCTCCTCTTGAACCTGTATGTCCACAGAAAAACGCTTCATATTAATATCGCCGCTTCCCCAGGTTCGGATCCAGCTCTGCTGTTGCTTTTTTTACTGCACTTTACTGCTCCGAACCCCACACCTCACGCCTCCGAGACAGCTGCACCTTCCTCTCAACGTCAACCCACTGCACCTCCCCAATCCAGCAATACAGCTACTCTACGACTACCTTCTACTTTCCAGTTTTGCTCAGACGACATCTCAATCAACATCGTCATCTATTCGCACGCATTGTGACACATCCTCACACACTGGCAACCATGGCCGACATTGACGTGGACGCTGTGCTGCAGACACTCACGCTCGAGGAGAAGGTCAGTACAAAGTTTACACCAACACCAGCGCGACGTCCATTCCAAAGTCGGCCACTGATATTAACATTCATGACAGGTCTCCCTCCTTGCTGGATCTTCTTTCTGGGGCACCACTGCCATCCCTGGCAAGAATGTCCCCTCTATCACGATGACCGATGGGCCCAACGGCACCCGCGGCGTCCGCCTCGACGGCAGCACCCGTGCCGCCTGCTTCCCGGCTGCCTCGAGCATCGCTGCCACTTTTGACGGTGACATTGCCGAACGCATCGGCGTCGCCCTCGCCGAAGAGGCTACCACAAAGGGTGCACGTTGCTTGCTTGCGCCCACCGTCTGCATCCAGCGCCACCCCCTCGGCGGCCGCAACTTTGAGACGTACAGCGAGGATCCGCTGCTAAGCGGCACTATGGCACGCCGCATGATTTCCGGTATCCAGACAACAGGCTCCGTGGCCGCCACCATTAAGCACTTTGTGGCCAACGAGCAGGAGGCCTGCCGTACTACGAGTGATTCGCGTGTCACGGAGCGCGCGCTGCGCGAAATCTACCTTCGGCCGTTTGAGCTCGCTATCAAGTCCCAGGCGCCTCCATATGCCGTCATGACATCATACAACTGCTTGAACGGAACGCACTGCGATGGTAATGCGCGTTTGTTGGACGACATCCTGCGCGGCGAATGGGGCTGGGATGGCCTTGTTGTCAGCGACTGGGGTGGAACGAACTCGGTTGGCGAGGCGCTGACCGCCGGCCTCGACATCGAGATGCCCGGCCCGCCACGAAAGCGGACTTGGGTTGCCGTCCAAGCGGCACTGAAGGCTGGTGAGGTGACAGAGGCCACAATTGATAAGCGCGCTCGCAGTGTGTTGGCATTTATTAAGTGTGTGGGTGGCTGGGAAAAGATCACCGACTCCGCATCTTCCACAGTCGAGCAGGCAGTTGACCGCCCCGAGCACCGCAGCCTGATTCGCGATGCTGGCTCGCGGGGCATTGTCCTGCTCAAAAACCAAGACAACATCCTGCCTCTCAAGCTCACAACCACAAAAAATACACAAGCAAAGAAGCCTACAGTCGCTCTCATCGGCCTTGCTAAGGATGCCCTTGCCCATGGCGGTGGCAGCGCCAGCGTGCGCCCGCACTACAAGATTAGCCCGTGGGAGGCCATGCATGAGGCCCTCGGCGAGACGTGTAACCTCGTTTATGCCAAGGGCGTGCGCCGTCTGCGTCTGCAGCCTCCCATCAAGACTCACGAGCCACCTGCCGAAGGCGCTGACGACCGCGACGACGATCCCAACCCGGACACCAAGCCGCCCGGTACCGTCTATGGTCTCGACGGCAAGGCTGGCTTCACGATCCGCTTCTACCCGGCCACCACTGATGGCCAGATTGTCACTGGCAGCGAGCCCAATGTCGTCCACGGCCACCCCACGTCGTCCTACTCGCCGCTCGGCACCCAGACGTCGCTCAACAAGGTTGTTGAGATTGTCGGCGACTTTACACCCGCCGAGAGCGGCAACCACTGTCTCTCTTGCTCTGGCATCGGTCCCACACAGGTCTTTATTGATGACGCACTCGTCTTCGACCAGGCCACCAACGCGCCCGATCCCATGGGTGCGCTGTTCGCCGCCAACACCGAGCCCGAGTTCCGCCACGCATTTGAGCAGGGCCGCACATACCGTCTCCGCATCCGCACATACCCACCCACCGGCCTCGCCCGTTTGAATCTGTCAATTCTTGAAGGCCGCTCCGGCGCCCGTCTCGGCTTCTCACTGGCTTCGGACCGTGACTCTGATACTTTGCTTCTAAAAGAAGCCGCTGAAGTGGCTGCTGCTGCCGACGTCGCCATTGTCTTTACCGGCCACGACCCCCAGTGGGAGACTGAGGGCCGTGACCAGGACTCCTTCCACCTGCCCCTCACTCAGGACGAGCTCGTCGCTACTGTTGCCAAGGCCGCGCCCGCCGGCAAGACCGTCGTCGTCAACGCCACCGGTACACCCGTCGCCATGCCCTGGCTTTCTGACGTCGGTGCTGTCCTACAGTCCTGGTTCTTGGGTCAAGAATGTGGCCGCTCCGTCGTCGACGTGCTCACGGGCGCCGTCAACGCTGAGGGCCACCTGCCCGTCAGCTTCCCCGCCCGTCTCGAGGACACGCCCGCTTTCCGCAACTTTGGCGCTGAGCTGACGGACCCCAAGCCCATTGTCAACTACGATGAGGGCATCTTTGTCGGCTACCGCTACTACGACCGCCAGCCCGCGTCCGTGGTCAACTTCCCCTTTGGCCATGGTCTGTCCTACACCACGTTCGACGTGGGTGCACCAAGCGTGTCGTTCCAGGATGGTGCGGAGGCTGCTTTTGTTGTCAACGTCCCCGTGGTCAACTCCGGTGCCGTACAGGGCGGCGTGGCCCTGCAGCTGTACATTGGTCGTGCTTCGCCCGATGTAAACCCCGTTACACTGCCTGTCGACCCCAACGCGCACCCCATCAAGACGCTGGCCGCCTACAAAAAGGTCCGTCTGGCGTCTTCAACCTCTGAGAATGTTGGCCTGGCGGCCGCCGTCCGCGACTTTGCCTACTTTGACGTGGCCACAGGCCAGTGGGTCACCGAGGCCGGGTCGTACCGCCTGTATGTGGGTGTGTCTGCCACGGATATCCGCCAGGTTGCCGACGTCACTCTGGACAAGCAATATGTGTTTACTACTAGTAATTAGTATCTTTCTAACGTAAAGAGGATACATGAGTATATATATTATCTTGTTCTATTGCATATAAAAATAACACGATAATAGCATAAATATAAAAATAAAAATAATTCAAGAATAATTCAACAGTCCGAACACATTTTAGACAACCTTACAAAAAGGGACATACACAAACAGAGATAACTTGTCACATTAAAAAAGAATAACTGAGAAACAAAAAAGAAGCACGGAGGATAAAAAACGTACAGCAGCGGGTATTCGCTGGTCGTCACCGACCCAACTACTAATCCGCCGATTATTGGTTTAACTAGGGGAGAGCGGACGGGATCCCGTGCTCTCCAATATCTGTGGCCGTACGTGAAAGGATACAGCGCTGATGGTGCTTATATGGGCCAGCGAGTAACTAAATCGGCCATCTTCTCTCGAATAGAAGCTGCTATTGTTTTGTGAATAATGGTAAATGTTAAGGGACTGAGTTATTTTATTCACTCTTACTGATAGGGAAAGTGTCATCTTTCAAGATAGGTACTATTCAGTATTCACATCTTCACATATTTGCTTTATTTTGACTCGAAAAGCGAATTCGTAATTGATTCAGTATTTAGAGGACAATATTCTTGACAAGGTTGACTTGGCCAAAGTCGTTGACATTTTGTTTAATTTTGGAACCTTTTGTTTGACCTCTCGCATCGTTGATGAATGAGGAAATTATGTGCCTCTTTTATTTTTCTGAATACTTTCCCGGCAACGAAGATATTTCTGTATCAAACAGTGCCATCATTGTTGACGCTGTGCCTCCTTTCTTCCGCATAATTTTGATTGCTTCGTTGACGCTTATTTTTTAGCCACTGAACAAGGATCACAACCAAGAAGAGGGTCACCTTATTTCGCACTCCTCGACAAATCAAGACAAGTACGATCCAGATTTTACGAGGCGAGAAGCTTGCTTCTGTCACTTTTTTTTTAACCTGCGGAAGTTCTGCGAGTGCAGCTTGGTGGGTCGTCTAGCCGGCTGCGGGAAGGAGTCAAGTCAACACAACAACACGAGACGAGAAAATAGCGACAACTGTTTCCACCGGCGACTCCGCCTGGCCCACCACGGAAGATTTGTTTTTGCTTTCTTTATTTTCGAGTCTATTGATTCTTGAAACCTTCTGGTGCAAGCCACAACCGTTGGAGATCGCGGAGGTGGAATGCCGCCCGTTCGCAGGCGTGCAGTCATTTTCCGCGAGGAAAAAGAAGCTTGAGCACAATTCGAGAACAGCGAGAAAAATGGCAACTTGGCAGAGGCTGAGGTACCAGAACGCCTTGGTGATAGGGTAAAGGGGGCACAAAGATACGCCAGGCAAGAATAAACACATGCATCTCATACACACATGAACGACAGCACAACAGACACAGCACACACGTGGAGGGGCGATGTGGCTGCCTTGGCATCGATCAGGGGAGAGGAAAGATTCTGCGCGCCGGCGAAGATAAAATTTATGCAGACTTTGAGAAGCAAGACATATCACGAGAATTTTCCTGTTGTCATCCATCCTGGGATGCGATATGCTATCAAAATTCCGCGTATCGGTTTTACCCGCAGTTCATCCTTCAGTCAGTTCTTCAATGAGCCTCCTCGTACTCGTATTTTGTATTCTGGGCGTCAACAGTGTTGATTGATAGGCCATGGAACGAAATCGAAATAAAACCAGGGGACCATTCTCGTTGGACCGTGGGCTAGATGCTCGGCAAACGTTGGGAGAGATGCAAACATAACTCTTCTTTGAAAAACAAGGATCGACATCACATTGCATACGGAACATGTTCCGCAGCAAAACATTTGCCCACAAAACAAAGGCTTTTTCTGCTTTTGACGAGGTTCATCTGGTCAACAGGTGCCAAGAACGACGGACAGTGAGGCAGCGAGGCAGAGCCAAGAGAAAAAGAATGGGGAATCTGCTGTCAATGAAAACATGAAGTCCCAAAAACAAGCCACCCTCTCAGTCTGAAATGTCAGGGGTCTGGTCGAGAACGGATTTTGCCTTGCAAAAAACAGTGGAGTTACTGACAGTGCTTTTTCGTTCTCTGCCAAGTTCGCGGCTCCGGCAGGCTGTGAAGTCGTTGTAATTTCCCAAGCTGCATCTGTAAAATTCAGGCGTCGTCTGTTTTTGCTTCTTTCACTCTTTCTCGTTTGCTTCCTTTCCTATTCTGTCGACCATTTGGTGAGACTTTCAATCCTTTCTGCCGTCAAAGCGCCCGCCCTACCTGTAGCGGCCTACGACGTTCTGTGCCTTGGTTTTAGAAGGCTTTTTCAATACTGGCGTTCTTCTGGTGTCAAAAAGGCATTCTGATGCTCCGAATTTAGGCTTCTCACCCAGCCCATAGCTCTTTCTCCACAACGCGTGGAACAGTGGAAAAGAAGCAAACAGCGGCAACATGCGTCACTGAAAAGCGGGTTCAGGCATTAACGGATGGTTTTCGACCCTCCTATTTGGTCTTTTCTTCTTTTTGCTTTGAGTATTTGGTTTGTTTCAGCCCTCTCAGCCCTTTGCGAGGCCCATAGTAATTTCGAGGTCTGAAGGGTTTTCACGACCTTTGCCTGCCCTTCCCCTTCTCGTTTTCTCGTGGGTCTTCTTTCCGCATTTTTGTCTGGTTCCTGGTTCTCGCTACGACGTCGCAGTCGTAACCCGCACTTCATCTGCCGCGTGCACACTACCTCGTCGGCTTGTCTGGAGAGGTAAATCCCATGGAGCACCCAAGTCAAAGAGCGCTGTCATCATTACTTTCCAAGATGCAGTTCGTGAGATGAAGAGTACAAATGGCGTGTTTTGTTCTGATGTCCTCATGCATCTTGTCTGAAAAAGACCTTGACAAGACCACGTCAACACATTCATTATCTCACCCTTCCACACACACCCCTGTTCTGAATTTCGATTCTGCAACTTTGTGGCGTTTTAGAGCCAATCATTGCATGTATCCCAGCACAGGGCGCCTGTCGACGAGTCCCGACGGTATGCAGCGCGCGGAAAGGCCCAGGCCAGGAAGTATCCTTGAGCATCTTGTCACCCCTGCCTAGCACAAAAGCAAAAGAAAGTGAAAGGATTCAAGGCTGAAGGGGAAAACAGGAGAAGGGAGAGTGGGCGACACAGAAAGAGAGAAAGAAAGGGCGGAGCGGCCAACGTCGTGTAATTAAACACTAAGCTAAGTTTTCTTTTCCTTTTTTCAGGCTTCTTTTTTTTTTTTTTTTTTTTTTTTGGTTCCGCCTTTCGTCTCTGCTATCTCGATCGACGTTAGCGCAGTTGCGGAAAAGCCAAGCAAAGCCAAGCAAAGCCAACAGAGCGCACAGAAAACATCCAAAACAAAATCAAAAGAGTCGTCAAAATACAAGAAGATTATGCCAAAATTCGACATGAATAAAAGGTGACCCCCCCTCATCTTTGGTATCTTTGATAATGGTACTGTAGTATATCTGCCGAGGCAGCAACAACGGTTCAGCCGTACCTGATGCCTCCTTCGAAACGCGTCTTGTCATTCACGTCAACTTTTGACAAAAGGAGTGGGCCTGGGACTAACACCAGCTCCCCACCCCGGCATCTGCTAGGACAAGGCGCATTTTTTTCGTCTCAAAGCCGGCACGAGTCACAACGGTGAAGGGCGTTCCTTGGCTGCATCGTTTGGTCTCTTGGCTTTTATTTTCCTCCTTTCTTTCATGAGTGTGAGAAATGCCTGCAAACCTGCCGAGCGCACAGCCCAGGAGCGAGGGCCCGTAGACGGGGAGACTGGAGACCGGCTGAGACTTTCTGCTGCGTTTTGTTACTTTTTGCTGCTTTTCACTGTCTTTATTGTTACTGGGAATCGATCTGGCATGCCAACGGCCTCGCTTGGAGGACGACGTTTATTGGCCTGCGATATCGGTCTGCCGTTCTTTTCACGGGCCCCCCCTTTCTTGTGTCCTAAGGAAAAATAAAGAAAAAAGAAGAAAAGAAAAGAACGAAGATCCCAAAAAAGGAGGGGACGTGCCCGTAGACGAGGAAGTGAGAGAGGGTCAGGTACGTCGTGCATGGGCAGCATTGGCATGGCTTGCATGGTATCTGGGACATCCAGGGAGCCTGGGGTAGAGAGACCGCACTTTGCACGCCCACGCGCCCACATGCTGGCATGTCTGTGGCTTGCAGCAAGTGTAATCTCTCTGGGCTCCGTGTTGGTGTTGGGCATCCTGGCTGGGCGTTCTTTCTGATCATCCACCAGTCAGTCTTTCTCATAATGGATATTCTTTGTCGAAGACGAGGCCAAGAATCCATAAATATCTGTCCAGCCCGCCCGGCCTCTGTCTATCGTTTTTAGTTTCCTCCTTCTTTCTCTATCCAACCACTTCTCGTCGCTCTTTTCCAACTCTTTCTTCAACGATACCCGACTCTTTTTGATACCCTTTTTACAACCGTTACCATTCTCTTCACGCTTTAATACCAACAACCCCCCACACCCATCAACATAATGGCTGTCAACGACAAGGACGTCGCCGAGTGGAAGGACCGTTTCAACGATGTCCTGGCCCGCCCCTCGGAGCACATCAACCAGCGCTCGCCCGAAGGCTCGCAGTCCTGGAGCGAGGCCTTCTTCGGCTGCTGCAGCCCCATCGACCTGTGCCTGATCACCTACTGCTTCCCTTGCGTCACCTTCGGCAAGACTCACCACCGTCTCCACAAGGATGCCTCCCTCCAGGGCTATGAGCCTGTCAACACTTCGGTAGGTCTCCTCCACAATGGCAGATGTACACCACCGGCGCATGAACAATTACTAACGTGTCCTCCAGTGCCTGCTCCTTTGCGGTAGCGCTTGCTGCGGTCTGCACTGGGTCCCGATGGCCCTGCAGCGCGCCGACATCCGCGCCAAGTACAACCTCGAGGGCAACTGCATCGTCGACATTGCCGCCGCCTGCTGCTGCGCTCTCTGCGTGCTGACCCAGGACGAGAAGGAGGTCATGGCCCGCGACGCCGCCGGCCAGGGCAACTCTGGCGTCAAGCAGCAGTACCAGGCTGAGGCCGGCATGGCCATGCCCGCCCAGGCTCCGGCCACGGCCCCGGCTCCTCAGTAAGCGTCTTCAAAACACGATTACGACCGGTGCTTGATACGACAATGCTGTTTTCTGCCACTGGCAAATAATTTGATACCACACCCAACGAATGGGACATGCGGAGCAAACCTCTGTTTTGCTTTTTGATTTCTTGATCTTTTTGCAACGGTTATTTCGTTCTCTCTTTACTATCCTTCAATCTTTTCCTTTCTTTACATCTACTACTACCAAACAAAGGGAGTTCTCTTGAGATCCTCTAGCAATACGTCAGTCAGACCAAAAATATCATTTCCTTATTCTCTCACTTAAAAAAATATGTTCCATTGAATTTTTGTGCCCAAAAAAAGGGTTCATTAGACTGGCATTAAGGGATCGTCCCTCTGTTCGATACCTTGTTGCGAGGATGAGCTACGGCTGAATCAATATGAACTCATAAATATTGGAGCATCTGACCTCCCCTCTGGCCTTGGTTTCTAGCTTCTTGGTATTTTCTGGTCGTCATGTTTTACGACTTTTGTTTCTATGCCGTGTCATACGCCCGACAGGACCAGAAACGACCAATGCCCAACTGCGAAAGCATTTGTGGCGTCCCATCCCGAGTGCATTTGCTTTTTTGCTTTGTTTGTTTTTGTTATTCAACTTTTTGGAGAAATATGCTTGTCCAGCAGGACGTGTCGTTGGTTCTGACTTACACACACTGTTTGGTTTTGGCGTTGTTTTAGGCGGAGGGGACCCACCCACAAAGGAGAGAGAAAAAGGTGTGGCATGAAGAATGAAAAAACGGTTGTTGGTTGCCGCCAAGCTGCGGCTGAAGGTTGCACTTTTCTCATTTGGGTCTACGGCCAAGCATGGGGAAAGGGAGGGAGGTCGAAGAGTCGAGTCAGGAGAACATGACGGCACTGCCAGGCGTTTCTTCACTTTCACAACATAACGACGAGCAAGAGTGATGAAAGAAAGGGAGGGTTGGGCAGCCAATCTATTGGGTGAACTGCTGCCCTGTCTCATGTCCGACAAGAAGATAAATGCACCAAAAAAGCAGCCCTATCTTTGGCGCCCTCCCTCCCCTAAAAATGCCTGCCGTTACTGGATTTGGCTACCTGAGCGAAAGGAGGGAGTGAAAGAACTCTGAACTGGGACCTCTGTGGTCGAGCTCGAAAAGCTTTGACGGGTCTGACCAAACACAGAGCTTTGAAGAATCAGGATCGGCAGCACTTGTCTATTTCGTTCTTTTCTCTTTATTTGGGCTTTATTTTTCTTTCACCACCATCATCTGATATCTGGAACCGTTTGAATTTGGTGGCTTGTCTAGGCCGGTCTATTTTGATGTCTGTTGGTTGTCCAAAGTCTTGGTATCACTTTTTTTTTCTTTGAACCGGTTCACCATTCATATCTCTCAGTGCCGACGGCTTGTCTGCCGCCTCTTCTTATCTCGACGGCCCTGTACGTCGTGCTTTCACTATTTGTGGCTGCCGTTCATTTTTCGTTGTGCAATTTCAAGATCTCCATATTAAATGTCCTTGGCGAACGCCTCTTTTTCTGCAAGGCGCCTTTTGCTTCCGGAGTCAAACGCATACACAAAATAAGGTTAAGCTTCGGTGGTCCCGCGTCTCGGAGAACTTTGCAAACGGGTTATTCTTTTCTTCTTTTCGTTCTTTTTCTTGGCGTATGTCACGATGCATTCGAGAAGTCGAGTCAGTGTCAACAAAATATGGCTGCAAAGAGAATATTGTTCGTTGGAAAATCTAAGGTAATCTATTGTTAAACGCCAAAACAGCTGGCAAAGAGGAGAGCTATTACAGTTACAGAGCATCAAACATCAAATATCGTCAACAAACATCGGCCGCCTACCACCACGTCCACCATGGCCGGCTTGCTTTTGCAGCTGCTGTAGCCGCACCCCGATCATCCACCCATTCCGTCAACTGCGGCAGACTCGTCAACCAGCCAACATGCTCGACGTGGCCGTCCGGCCGCACCAGAGCGTACCCGGGCTTGCTGCCAAAGCCATAGCGGCCGTGCAGGTACACATCCTTGTCGACAAACACGCTCCGCTGCTCCTGCTCGACAAACGCCTCGGCCTGCTCTGGGGAGCCAGCAATAATGTGCGCGATGGTAGCATCAAAGCCGACCGGTGCAAGTGTCGTGGAAGCACTCTCGGCGGCGGCAACGATGGATTTTGTGGTGGCAGAAGCCACGGCAGCCTTGGACGCCGCCGAAGCGAACCACGACGTTGACGGCGTGCCGGTGAATAACAGCAAGTGGTACGACGTTATGCCCTTGCCGCCCTGCCAGAGGTGCTCAAGAAGATGAGACACGTCGCTAATACCAGCACCCGCAGCAATCACCTTTCCATCCGGTGCCCGGTCACCGCCGCGAACAACACCCTTCCAGCCGGGTGCTGTGCCCACGACAGGGCTCCGCCGGTAGCGCACACGCAACTGGTTCATCGAACCAATAATCTGCTCGCGACGCCGCCGGACACGAACAACAAGCGGTGCAATAAAACGGAGGACGTTGTTGCGCAGCCAGACAAAGAAGGGTGTGGCCGTCGTGGCGGCGATGAACATCTTGTCGGTGGTCTTGAGCAAGCGCTCGCCAATGGGTCGGCGCTCGGCATTGTAGGATAATAGCAAGGTGTCCGTCAGGCCAAGTGTGCTCGTCGTGGCCTTGCTGGACTGGGCTGCGCGGACGGCAGCGGCCAGTTTCCATCCAAGGTTGGTGGCGTCACCAAGACCAGTGTTCATACCCTGGCCACCGGCTGGGCTGTGAATGTGTGCCGCGTCACCGGCCAGCAACAGACGACCAGACTGGTACGCAGCGGCGACGCGGTGGTGCAGCCGGAAGGCAGTGACCCAAACCGGGTCGCAAAGCTCAGGCATGTTCTCGCCGTGGAAGTGTGCCGTGTCGGCAAAGAACTGCTGGAACGTCTCGAGGGTGGGTTGTTCTTGTTGTGCGCGGGTTTCAGCAGCCGCATCAACAGGTAATGGCCGGCATGCAATCAGACGCACGATGCCCTTGGACTCAGCGTATGGCAGCAGCGTCATGAAGCCCTTGTCCCAGAACATCTGCGTACGGCCCTTGGGCCGGTCGTCCCAGTTCTTGATGTGCGCATCGCAGAGCATAAAGGACTGCAGGTAGGCATCGCCCTCAAAGGCAATATTGGCGGCATGGCGGACACTGCTGTGGGCACCGTCGCAGCCGACGACATAGCGGCAGCGCAGCTTCTCAATGTCCGTGCTGATCTCACTGTCCTCGCCGTGGATAAGCTCAACATTTACACCGTCTGCGTCGGCAACAATCGATAGGATCGTAGCTGGGCGCTCGATGCCACGGTGGTCAGGTCCCAGCTTGTTGAGGAGATGCGACTCTAGCAAATCTTCCGTGTCGGCCTGTGATGCCAGTAATGTGTCGGAGAACGCTGTATCTTTGAAATCAAAGTCGCTAATGTTGAGTGATGCCGCATGACGGCCGTAGACGTGAATGTCGATGCCCTGGCCGACAGTGCCACGGGCCATCAAGGCCTGGGCCAGCCCATGGCGGTTGAGCAGCTCGAGTCCACGGCTCTGGACAACAATGGCACGGCTCTTGTCCGAGCGGATAGGCGCTTTGTCGACAATGCGCAGGGAGATACCAAAAGCCGTGAGCTCGTTGGCGAGCATCAGACCCGTGGGGCCGGCGCCGACTATCAAGACGTCGATATCGTAGGACATAGTGGGGTTGAGAAGGGTGTCAGAGTTGTAGATGTGATGAAGTAAGAAATTATGTGATCGTAGAGGCGAAGAGTAGATGAGTAAAATGAGAGAAGAAGTCGGTTCTTATGAAGAATTCGATATTGTACGGAACCGCAGTCGATGACCGGTGATTTGGACGGCGCGAGGCCGGTCGGTCGTACCTGCCCTTTCATCTTCGGCCCCACTATCGGTGGTATTATTGTGTGTTGCCCAGGTAAGCCAGTGTTCTTGCTATCTTAGTAGTAAGCTCTAGGCAAGTCTAGGCGACTCATGGCAGGGCAGGAACATTTACACGAGAAACACGATTAATGTCATTGTCGGTTACGTACTATGCTGTCTGTTGACGATTGTTTACTTTTTTAATAGTTGATAGGTTTGTTTGTTTTGGAACATGCTTCTTTTAGTTTGATTTTGAATTAAATTTCAAGTTTGATTAATATTTATTGATAGCTTTTATTTAAGAAGACTGGATAGAAAAGAAAAAAAGAGATCATAGATGGAAATCTTCATAATAATCTAATTTATTTGCTTCTTGTAAACATCTCAACGTTCTAATGTGTGTACGGCATACGATGTCGGTATTCAATGTCCAGCCTGCAGTTGTGCGCTCTCCTTCACCAAAAAGTCGGCGATTGTTTCGCGCGAGCTCCGATCTGCTGTAGCGGGTGAGCTTTTTGGAGGGGCAACTTCAGCCAGCTTCAGCCCTTTCAACCTTTAGCAGCTTCAGCCCCGTCAAAAGCTGACTTGGTGGGCTTTTAGTGCACCCGATCTCATCTTGCTGCGCTTATTTTGCGCTTGTTGGACAGCTTTGGGGCAGGACGGGGTCGAATATTTCCTTTCCAGGGACCACTGACAACATCGTGTTATTCCCAGGCAATTTTTAGTCTTTCTGTGGATATCCAGCACCGAGAAATATTCGTAGGAGGTCACGATGCCGTCAATTGTACGACATCTTCCGTTTGATTACGAGATTTATTGGAGCATGTTCGAAACCATGTGACCGTGCAAGTATTTGATTTTATCGACTCGTAGTTGGCATTGCACGAATCATGTAGTATTCGTCTGTATTTGAGTTTCTCATTTCTTGTGTACTTCATACGTCGTCTTTATTTCATGTTTCGATGCTTGTGCTCAATGCTACCCGTCTGTTGTTTGATAGATATCTTTGTTACGTTATATGGATGGCATTGATTTTCATCGAGGCGGTCAGTAGCAACCAGATTGTCGTCGCCGCGCTTAAAAACTCTCCTCGGGAGGAAGGGGAGCAGTCGAACGATACATTGTAGGAACGACAGAAGCGACAGGAACGACAAGAGGAGCATACTCTTTTGTCATGCGTTTCAGAGTTTTGTTACCGATCCCCGCGCTGACAACGAATCGCACACCGTCGTTGCTGTGTCGGCACCACCCGCTTGGGAGAGATGTGAGAGGGTGAGAAGTCTGTGCAGAGGGGGCTAAAAAGTGTGAGCTTCTGCCCTCCGAGGACGAGGAGAGAGAAAAGACAACTTCAACCGCCATCGAGTTACTGGAAATGGTGACATGCACCGAGGAGGGCGAAGCCACTTTCCACTTTATACACAAGACAGACAGGCGGCTTGACAGCGGATCAAAGTGGCTATTTCCCGCCTGTTAAAAAAAAGGGCTGTGCAGTGGAGAAAACGGGGAACGGGGAACATCAGAAAATGGTGGCTATCCCTGTCAGCAGCAAAGCCTCGTGGGGTTGGCTTGGCAGGTGGCTTTTGCATCGTTCTTGTTCTTCTTGTTCATCAATTGTTGTGAGTTTTCTGATAAATTGAATTAGAGAAATGGGTCTCCGAAATGTCTCGCCTTTCCTGTCTGATTTGAAATATCAAAATACAAAATCAAATTGGAGATTGGAGGGGGATTGCACGTTGGAGGTGACCCCGGTCCGTGCCCATGGGAAAAGCACAACCAAACTCCGGCATACGACGACGGAATACTCCGTCTCTTTGGTCTGCTTGGGCTCCTTGGGCCTTTTAGGCATATGGAAGGCATATTGGCGTTGTCCATAGATGTGTTGAGCCTGGTTTGGGACTGGCCTGTGTCACGACAGGGCCACGAAGGATTCTTTGTCACAGCGTCCAGCAACGCGTGAAACGGGAAGGACGGCAAAGGAAAACCCTGAAGAAAGTGAACTTCGTAAAAAAAAACACAAAATAGTCGGCGGACCACGAGAAAGACCATTGAAATCCTTTCGGAGCCGACTAGCCCCTATTGATTTTGATTTTGATTTTGATTTTGATGGGTCTCCACGTACGCAGCGGCTTTCATGTTTTCTTTCACGCCGTCGTTCTCGCTTCTTGAAAGACGCCAGCGCGTTTGTTGACAGTTCAAACAGACCAGACACCACCGTACATGGCCGCATCCTCCGTTTTGTCCACGGGTTGCCTGCAATTCTGCGTTGCACTGCAACCATCACCGGATCTTGCCCCTTTCTTCTGGTCCTTTCATCTTCCTCATTTCACTCTCTCGCCCAGCCGTTGCAGTTGCAGTACGGAGTCGTAGCCGCGTCGAGTCGCGACGTCAAGATACTTGGCATGAGAACCTGATTTTTGGCTCTCCGTCTCGCTTTATTTTCCTGTTTTCTCTCACAGTCTTTGAGTCTGGCCGTCTCCGTCTCTTTTCCCGCCCTTCTCTTTTCCATTTCCACACTTTTTTTCTTTCCCTCTTTGCCTCTTTCCACTTCCACGTTGCACTCATTCCCTCGAAAGTCATGGTAGTGTCTCCTCTTCGAATCCTTCTGCCCCGTTTTTGACCGTCGCTCATCTCAGACCAGTGGCCAATCACAGCTGCCCGTGTTGGCTAATTCGAACCCCTAGCCCAGCAATTGCCAGTTCGAGCCAGTCTTTTCTCTCTTTTTTTCCAGTCTTCTCACTCTTCTGAACCGCGCGTCCGACCAGGGCTGCAGGGGTTCCTTTTCAATGCGAATCGGGACACTAACACGACAGCAAAGTGGCAGCACAAATGGTGGGAAGGGGTTTGTCATGTTTTCTCTGCACTGTGTCTCTCTCCATTCCTTTCCTCTCTGTCTCTTTCCCGGTTGAGAAGTCTCAAGTGTCAGTGAAGGTGGACAAACAAAAGTCGGTCGAGAAAAGAATTAGGCCAAAAAGCAGGAGGCAGGAGACTGTTACGGAAGTGTCCTTACGTCTCTTGGCTGAGAAAATGAAGACTCTAGACTGGCACTGGCGAACATCGTCAACATGTTTACGTCTTGCCTCTTTTGCTCGAATTAAAATAGGAAACCTCTTTTGAAAAGCCGGACACTTGAGTGCATCTGCACTCTGCACGTTCTGCGCCTCCCCGTCCTGTCAAACAGCCTGGCCATGCATTCGATCGTCATATTTTGGACTCTTTTTGAGGGCCAATTGCCTGTTGCTCGCCGTCTTCCTTTTTTTCGCCTCCACTCCACGTCGCAACGCAACCGTTGATCCTTGTTTCCCTTGCCATCTCCCTATGGGGCAAGCATCAACAAAAGCCGTCAGCACTCGGCGGAGACGGTTTAAGTGGGCAAACAAAGGGAAGGAAAGAGACCAGACCTTGCCAAAACGGAGACGACTGGAGACACTCGGATCCTGCGAAAGCCAGGGATTTGCGTCTGCCCCGTAGTCCCATAGCCCAGAACTTGTAATTGGGTTGTATCGAGAGCCCAAGAGCGTCGCAGAAAGACAAGCTCAACAAGAAGAGGAAAAGAGAAAAAGAGAAAAAGAGAGGAAGTGTTCAAACGTGCTATCGGTTCAGTTTCTGGCCCTGCGTGAGGTCCGTTTTCTGCCATATCTCTCCTAGATTAAGGTTGGCTCTGCCCCCTGTGCCCTGTGCCTGTGCCTGTGCCCTGCCTGTCAATCATTGACCGGACTTCTCGCCCGTTCTCTCCTTTTCCGGTTCGAGTCTCTTGTTCTCTTTTGTGTCTTCTCAGTACCGAGATTTTCGCATTTCTGTTTCTTCTCTTGTTTTCGTTTCTTCCTTTTCCTCTTTTCTATCCTTTTCCTCCCGTTTGTCGTTGTTGACATCGCCAATTCCCTTTCTCTTGTTTTTGTTCTCGACCAAGACGAGGCGCATCGAATCGCCATTGACACGATCTCGTATTTTTCAGCCTCATCAGCCCTATCCGTCAACCGTTCACGATCTTTTTCTTGGCGACGCCCCCCTCACTCGCATCGACAGCATCTCGAATCTCGTCTTTTTCGTCGTTGTTTTCACATCGTCATCATCGACAGCGTTGACATCAACTCGACTTTTGATTGTCTTTCTCCCATCGTTTCTTTTCACACCGTCAACTCACACAATGGCTCGTCTCCGGATATCGTCAAGGCGTTCTGCCACTGCCACTGCCACCGCGCTCGCTGTCCTCTACCTCGCCTCCTCGGCTGCCGCCGCCGCCAACCGCACTTGCTACTTCCCCGACGGCTCTGAATCGCCAAGTGATTTCCCTTGCTCGGACGCCGACACCATCCACTGCTGCAACTCACAGAATGCCTGCCTCTCGACTGGTTACTGCATCAGCGCCGAGCAGCAGCCCTATGTCATCTCGCGCGGTAGCTGCACCGACAATGCCTGGGGCACGGGCTGCCCGGCCAAGTGTGCCGGCACCAACGACGACCCCAGCGGTGGTCTGCCCATTAGCTGGACGGGCTCCTCCAACAATGCCGGTTCCCCGTTGTACTGCTGCGGTCCGCTGACCGTGGACAATGGCAGCATCGCCTGTGCCAACGGCGAGACCGCCTTTGTACTGGGCACGTCAGAGATAATGTTTGGCGTGGCCATTCTGCAGAACACGACACAGACCAACGGCACGTCGGCAGCGGCCTCGAGCAGTGTTCCCGCTTCATCTGCTTCGGCCTCGAGCCCGTCCACGCCCCAGTCGTCTGGCTCATCGTCTGGCTCGTCTGGCTCATCGTCTGGTGACTCCTCCAGCAAGTCCAACTCGAACGTCACGGCTGTCGGCGCCGGTGTCGGTGTTTCTCTTGGTGTCGTAGCCGCTGCTTTCGCGACATGGGCTCTGTACGAGCGCCGCAAGCGTCACCAGCAGCTGCAGGCTTTCATGAACGGCACGCTGCCGCCCGGCATGTCCATGGCCCACCCGCTCCAGCAGGGTCCCGGTGGTCCTGACGGTGCCGGTGGTGCTGTTGGCGCGTACCCCGATGGCACCTACCCCGATGGTCAGGGTATGAACAATCTGCGCTCTGGCAACCCGGGCACGCCCTTCTCGCCGGCCGGCACGACGACAGGCACCATCACGTCCAACTCGCCCAGCAACGCTGGTGGTGTCTACGCGGCCAGCAACAACGGCAATAAGCCGTACGCTGACTCCCAGCAGCCGCTGGTGGAGCTTTCGGCGTACCCACGGCAATTCGAAGAGCTGCCGGCGTCTGATGAGCACCGTTAAGCGATGTCTTTCTCTCTATCTTGTCTCTTTCTACTTAATATATCTTCGGAGGTGGTGGGTGGTCTGCGGCATGCAAAAGCGTAGCGACGTTTGCTGTTTCTGACGGGGTTTTTTGTGTTTGTTGTTCTTCATTTTCTTGTCTATATATCATTCTGCCTATATACACCCTGCTTGCTCTTGTTGCCTTTACTTGCAGCTTGCATTCTCTACCGACTCGATTTCCTTGTCTTCTTTATTGATGATTGCTTTTCTTCTTAGCCATTGCCAGAAAAACGGCCTTTCTCTTTTCTGGTTTTCCTTTATTCACTTGACCCAGTCCAGATGGACGTCCTTAGCCAAATACCACATATTTCTTCAAACGGTGTGCACCTGCCCTCGACGTGGCCATTTTGTGGCACTGGTAACATTGCCAGGTGGCCGCCCATCTCATTGTTCGCTTCATCGACCATCCCGGCGGCTATTGCGTTCAACACGGCCTTCAAGATGACCCGTCGATAGCATCCGCTTCTTCTCGAAGAATTTGAACAATGGCTTCGTTGCCAATCATCTACAGGTTGACCGTCAGAGGCCTCGATGAAAAAGGCCATGGCAGATGACAATGGCGCCAACCATGTCGTTAATTGGTGGCCCGACTACTGGGTCGGCGGCTGTTGAGACGATGAGGATGGCGATGTCCATGTGCGGCCTTGATTTTGGCCCAACAAGAGTCGGGGTTCAACAATGTGTTTGTATGTAGTGAAGCTACAAAATATGGATGGAGGTATTGCTTCCTGATTTGGTATTTACTTCATCTTTTCTTGCCGCAAATTGTCTGACAATTTCTTCTTTCGCATTTCAGTTAGACGCGCTCCCAAAACAGCCGCACAAGATATCACAAGGCCCCTGCATGAATGGTGAAACGGCTACTCAAAGCGAGGCCAAGAAGAAGGTGAGAAAGATGTGGAGAGTTGTAGAAAATTGCACATCAAAATCAAACCAAAGCGAAAAGAAATGCAAGTTTGAGTTCAAGCATAGAATCAAAATTCAAAACCCAAAATGCAAGCAAAGGCATACAAACCATCACCACAACAGTCACTCGTATTCTGTAGGACAAAGTAGAGCGCCAAGATACCGGTGCACGACGCCGGTCGTCTTTTTCGCGCTGTTTGACAGCGGGCCGGTCAAGTGCCCCGATAAAACGGGAGAGGCCGTAGTTTATGGACAATAGACTTGCACAAAAATACGCACCGACACGATTGAGTGGCTCGTTCGCAACGAAGCCACAAGTCTTTCCCTCATTATTTTCGTGTCTCTCCTCGTCTCGCTCGTCTCTCTCTTTGCGTTTCTGGATCAACTCCGAGCACCATTTTGTGTGCTCTGTTTCGACACAGCCACAGTGCATGCAGGCGTTTTCCCTTTTGGAGTCGACAAAAGGGGGTGTCGTCAGGGGTCTTTCTCTTCTTGTGAAGAGCCACAACAGCGAGGCCAACGACTGCGACCACCGACGGGAACATGGGACTCGGGAGGCTAGGTTGTTTTGGGACGGAAAAGAGGCTGAAAATGGAGATTCTCCCACACTTTCTCTTCCCCTCCATGTCCCCTCCCCTCAATGTCCCCTCCCCTCAATGTCCCCTCCTCAGGCACTACAACGCTTGGCCTCAGAGGCAAGTCCAGACACCAGAGACCAGACCGGACGCCTTGAAAGCTCGGCGCAATGACGACGGTGGCAGACAAGGTAGGACTTTACCTCAGGCAGTTCTACGCAGCACCTGAGGCAGTTCTACATTCATTATGTCAGCGAGGTGGACTTTGTTTCTCGTTGACGGGTGGTCCCCACCAAAACTGAAAATCTGCCTCGCAGGGCTGATCCACCCCTGCCGTGTTTGTCTTTCACACGCCAGTCCCCAGTGGACATCGCCGACAGCAGGGCATGCCCTCTCTGTCCACCTTGACAATGTCATGTTGTTTTGTGGCTGTCTTTCTTGACTCTTGCTAGAGAGCCTGACGAAACTCGATGTGTTTCTTTTCTTTTTCTGTCTTTCTAAATACAATCATCGCGTTTCTCTGTCTTCTGTCCTTTTCGACAGCCTTCTCTTTTTTCTGTTTTTGACAACACGCTGTCTAGTCGATCTGTACTTCTGTACACCCTTTGGGAAATACATGTTGCACCGCCAAGAGGGCCAGACCGTTATGTTTCTTTTTGATTCTGTCGTGCTGTCAGTAACGTGCAAGGGTCGCTCAGATCCAGACCGACCGAGACATTCAATGTGCGCCTTTCGTGAGAAGACCAATGATCACCATGTTGTACCTGCACTGGCGGACTGTAAGCCACGATCCGCCTTTTGGTCTGTCGTTATTGCCTGTGCCTTATTGTCCTTTTATTTTCAAAATTTGCACCTTCATATTCTTGATTTCCAATTCAGCTTGGCTAGCCCCCATTGATGACGACGTCTTGATCATGCTGTGCAGCAAAGTGCAACAATCATAATAAAGGCGACGGGACGGGATACGTCCAATACGGAGTGTACATAGTCTGTTTACTTTCACGATCCCATTCAGAATATTCGCCTCCCATGGGCAGCCTTGCATGTCTCCCCACTCCATCCAACTTTATCGTCACATGTCTTTTGTATCTAAGCAGCGTTTGACATTATTCAGTCGTGTGTAAGATTTGTTGGGGATACACATCATGAGCCGGATGGAGTAACATCGCGATGTTGGTGATCTCTTGATCATTTGGAAGGTGAAGCATCGCAGCTCGCTCATTGGATGATTGTCTGGTTGCCTCAACAAAACCACTGTTTTATCTCGGTGCCTAAGTCAGCAGAGACCCAGAGAAAAGGACATCATGCACAGTTCGGTGCACAACATACAGGGATGCTGCAGACAGGAGAGGTTAGGGTGGACGATCACAGGAGAACATATGTGAGAAAGAGGGACTGCGGGATACGGGAGGGACGAGGAACCACCAAAGCTAGGCCTGGACCGAAGACCTAGACAAGGAGACAGGGAGCCGACAAAGAAGGCAGAAGGCACGGTCCCCGGTCCCAGGTCTGGACCAGAAGTGTGGTACCTGTGATGGTCCAGATAAAAAAAGGAGCCTGCAGGTTCACAGGCTCACACCGGAGCCTCGTTGGGCTCGAGGTGAGGGAGTGTATGAAAGAAAACTAGACACTGAATATTACTAACACGGCAAAAGAGGGGTTGGCCAATGCGCCTGCCTGGCAGGGGGTGTGAAAGGACGGAAGAGGGAAAGTTCAGAAGGAAGAGGGAGAAAAGAGGGGACCAAAGAATTGACTGTGCAGAACTGACTGAGCCGGCGAGAAAGGACCCTCTTCTCGCCTCTTCCCGGCGGGACTGCAGGACATGCAGAAGACGCAGGAGGCTTGCTGCAGTAGAGCCTCAGGACAGAATTCAGAACGGTTGGATGCCGTTCATCGTGGTGGGCCATGACGTATTTTGCCGACGAGGCCAACTTCTGGGCTTTTTACTCTCCACGTGAGGGAATGGTGGAAATGCAAGACCAATCAAGGCGGCCTCCTCTACAGTCTGCGCCGGAAAGGGGCCCAGGCTGTCCAGAAGGAACGTTCCGGGGGCGAAAGTCAATGAAAGGAATGCAGAAAGAAGAAGAAAGTCACTGTCGAAATACGTCGTCGGAAACGAGGCGACAGGACACCAAAACACCAAGGACACGAGACGATGCAGCAAAAACGAGGAACACGAAGGATTTTTGAATTTTTGGGAGGGGCCGCGCACTGTCCACGTCCACGCATCGTGACGAATTGTTGAGTCGTGGACGAATCGTTTAGTGTGCTCCTTTTGTTGACAACTCATTGAGCAGGGACACAATCAGGGTCGGCAGGGTCGTCATTTCAGGGTCAAAATCAGGGTCTTTGACCCAAATATTCAAGGTGCATAGAAAAATAAGGCGACAATGGCGACACGAAGTCAGGTGTCTTTTTCACGATTCCGATGTCCTCCGTCTCCGTCTCAGCGGTGAGTTTACTTAGTACGGCCATTGGTCCCTTGATTCCTTGTTTTGCTCACTTCCTTGATCTCCTCGCCTTCCTGTACCTTTTCCTCGGTATCGTCAGACTTCGTTTCGTCTCGTGTCTTGTTCACCTGGACATCCCATGTCCGGTGTCGGGGTTTTGACGTAGTTGAAATTGTTCTTGACGACCCCAATTCTCTTAATGGATTGACTTTATTACTGAAGACGTATTGTGCTTCATTCTTGCTTCTCTCTGTCATCGGACCTTGGCAGGTCAGCCGCATCCTATTGTTTTGCGGCCTTTGCGTGTTTTACTTGATTTTTTTAATGATGCTTTTGGAACAGGGGACCTGGATTGGGGCCTAGGCTTCAATGGCGGTCTCACTGCAGCCTCTCATTTCTTTTCTCTGTAATTCGTGAGATGCGTTTCTTACACACTGCAGCTTTCTGCAACAGAATCTCCGATCGGGAATTCCTGCCTCTCGCCCTGCATTTTTATCGTGCCAATGGAGGATGGAAGACTTGGCCTGTGCAGAAAGTGTCGTCACCTCTTGTCAGGTTGGACAATTGAGCAAACCTCAATTTGGCCTGCGCAGCAAATGGGCCTTCTGCTTTTGCGCAGCACCTCCGTCTTCCCACCAACTTTTTAGCCCCTTTCGACTTACACGCTGTTGCCGCAGCCCACTAACAAGAGCGAGTTGCCGGCTGCCTTGGCTTTGGGCAAGTCAATAGTTTGCTGGCTTCATTTCTATTTACTTTCTTTTTGGTTGACTCGGTAAAAGCTGCCCAGTGGCAAATAATGATGCGAGACACAGCTCGGCCAGCTTCTGTTCTCGTAAAAAAGGCGACGCTTTTAACGGAGACTTTGTCAACACGACCTTGACGACGTGACCTCCGTCGGATGGCCCCCATCCGGCCGACTGCCCTTCATGGACAGCTGCGCAGGAAAGTCTGGATAAGAGGCGACTTCCTTGAATTGGCAACCATTGTTGGTTGCCATCAACCACGACATTGTATGGCTCTCCGGAATTTCCCTTATCCTGCTGTTCATTCTGCCATTCCAATCATCGGACACGGCGACAGTGGCGCAAGCTTCTGTCTGTTGGTGGACATGCAGATGCAAGTGTAGGAGATGCAGCTGCAGCTGCAAGTGGACTGGACAGTGCAAGGTGCTGTAGCTTCTGTAACTGTCGTAGCTTTTGATCTTAACAACACACTGGGGCAATTTGATTTTCTGTGTGTCCCGAAGACGCAAATCACTGATAAGATACTGGCAAAGCACTCAAGTACTGCTGCGGCCACAATGTGTGCGGCAGATACAACCAACAGATAAGACGGGAGGAAGTGAAGCAACTTTCGGGAAGAAAGAACAAGAAATGACCCAAAACTAACACCATCATGCCTGTATCGCCTCGCCTCGTCTCGTCGTCCTCGTGGTTTGCCGTCGTGCCCTTCCCTGTCCTGTACCCGCACTCGCTTCTTTGCAGCGGCTTTCCCCAGAAGAGCATTCTCCACTCTCGCCTTTCGCGTTTCTTTTTCAAAAGAAAACAGTCACTCGTGTCCTTTGAAAACCCACCGTTCGACTCATGGCCTTCAGAAGAGTGCCAAGTGTTCGGCGACGTGCAGTAGCGTGGGGACAAGACAGTGAGTGAGAAGAGGAGACAGAGCAGAACCCACAACGGGACAGGCCTCAGCAATGTGGACTCTACAGTGGCCACTCAGAAGGCTTTCTGGCCCTCAACTGCACATGCCTGCCTAAAGGTACCTCCCATTCAAGAACGCTACTGCAGGTCAAAACCGTTCTGGACAGGGAGGATTGAGAGGGCTTGAGAAGGACAAGAGAAAATGGCGTCTGCCTCTGAGTCAAAGGGCAAACATGAGCGGACGCCATTTGTCGATGGGCGTCGATTCTCGATGCTGGTTCGTCCGCGAGAAACAGTCAACAAATTACTGACATCAACGTATGCCGATGCGGGAGTCTTGCAGAAATATTGACACATTTGCCTTTCTTTCTTTTCCCCCATTCGGTCGATCTGTTTAGTCGATCGCGTAAAGAAGTGCAAAACCGTTTACTCATGTTCGAATAGGACCGTGTTCCGTGTTGACGTGCTGAGAGTGTGGTTCGATTCAGAGCTCATCGTCAAAACACACGATCAAGTCAGGAACCTGTCGATGTAAGATGCATTTGATTTTGACAAAAACCAAAATCAATTTACACGAGTCGTACAGAAGTCTCCATTTGTCCTGTGTCTCTCGTTCTCGTCCGTTCTGAAAATCTTTGTCATTTTCCTTCTCTCCAAATTTACTGAGCCACT
Source organism: Ophiostoma sp. CBS 140.51 (assembly GCA_029298735.1). Lineage (NCBI taxonomy): Eukaryota > Fungi > Ascomycota > Sordariomycetes > Ophiostomatales > Ophiostomataceae > Ophiostoma > Ophiostoma sp. CBS 140.51. The sequence continues at coordinate 45,109 of JANSLP010000196.1, forward strand.
TTGGAACATCACCCTGCAGGGGCACTGCTCACTGTTGAGCCCACTTATTTCTGTGTCTTATTCTTTTGTTTCGTTTCCCATTTCGTTCTTGTCCCGCCCGTTGATGTCGTCTTTTGAGGCTCTGTGTGGGCTTGTGGCTCGTGCAGGTGCAGGCCACTTTCTGGCCGCCCCTTCGTCCAGTCCCGTCCGTCTTTCTCTTCTTCTCGCACTCTCCATTTCTCACCTGCTCCTCCTTCATGCAGTTGCCTCTTCCTTTCGATTGCCTCCGTGTTTTGACTCGCGCTTTTTGGCCGCGGCCAACCCCTGCAGCAAGTCAGCATCAAGGACGAATAAGGAAGAACCGTAGCCAGTACATGTGTTTCGGTAAATGGTGGAAGTGGTTCATGGGCAGTTCGTTGACATGACATGACTGTCGTTCGTTCATTTCTTTCTTTTTCTGCCATTCTTTTTGCCATCGCTATATACAATCTATTTTTATTTCGAGTAGATGGAGTTGCGCGGTTGTCAAGCCCAAGTGGTTTGTGCGTGTGTTGGTGTCATCCCTGAAGAAAGCCTATTCTATTTTACTCTTTCCTTTCAATTCTTCCCTCTTCCCACATCTGTTATGCTCGTTTCTCTTCCACACCTCGACATAACGGCTTGAACGATCAAAGTGCTGATCTTCGTGCATTGCCTGTGCATCGCCTGGGCCCAAAACGCCTGTGCCTCTCCCTCTTCCTTCCCGATTTGCTTCACACTGGAGAGCCTGTGTCGTTCCTTCCCCCCTGTCAAGTTTGTCGCAAAGTCGCTCTTGCCCATTCTAGCAGGGTTCACAGCCCATTATTCGGCTGCCTCTTGCACCCCTGTCCCGTTTGCACCCAGCCTTCTGTAAAAAGTGTGGTTTAGCAGTCTAGGACTCCAAAAATATGGCTGCCTTTGCTATTTTCTCCTCTTTTCCCAGTGGTCACCAGGCTTTCGAGGCACCCTTCTTCGACCACTGCCCACCTCCCACTACTTGTCGTGCCTTCCCTCTCCATCTTCGGACTAGCCCGGACGGGACCCCGGTCCACAGCCTTCCTGCTAGTGAGGGACTTGCTCGGTAGCGGCCGTTCGCGCCTTCCACGAGGTACCCGACTACCCCTATTTTGTCGACCTCAGGCGCACTTTCTCTCTCACTCTGTTTTCTCTCTTTCTTCCACTCTTCTTCACAGCACCCCTGTCGGCTTCACGATGCAGGCCAAAATTACCACACCACAGGACGCAGGCCCTGATGTCCAACGCCAGAACAGCCTGCATGTACTCTGAGTCCAGGCCTTCGGACCGCCAAATTGCCAAACCGCGAGCCTGTCGCTTGTTTCGACCACCACCAGACACCACCTGTAGCCCTTTTCCCTTGTCCCTTGTTCCTCTTCTGGTCCAGCTCCCCTGAGGCCTACCACCGAAACCTCCCGTGTCTGCCTACGGCACCCACCATGCTCACTCCCCTCGCCCTCTTTCCTCCTTCAGTCCTACGACAGTGCATTTCACAGCACGCAGCAAGGCCCTCTGTTCCTTTTTCGGGGGAGGTCGCCGGTTCTTGACTCTGTCCTCCCTGTCTGTCCCGCATCCCCCTGTCCGCTCTACCCATTCTCTGTCTGTCCGGCTGGCTGTCCAGTGGCTGACCCCTCCACCCACCCTGGCTGGCCTCTTTCTGTCTTGTGGCTCTTGCTTTTGATTTTGATTTCTTTTGCGGTGCTTTTTGCTCTTGTCAGTTTCCCTTACAAGGTGCAGATCGAGAAGCACGCACCACTACCCCCCCCTTCCCGACTCGGAGGGGTGGCCTGGCCTTGCTAAGGTCCCACCCACACAAACTTTCACCTTGACACGCTTTTTGCTCTTTACTTTTTTCTTCGCCTTTTTTTCTCCAACCAAAGAAAACGCAGCAAAACTGACGAACCCACACCTGCGCCTACCTCTCCTACCTTTTTCTGCCACTTATTTCCCTTTGCCTACCTAGCATCGTGCCTTTTGTATAAAGCAAACCGCATCCGCAACCTTATTTTTGTTTCTACTTTTCTCCCCCTCCTGTCTCCTCTCACCACAACTCGTCACCCAATTCTACAAACACAAACACATTTGCTTCTCCTCACTCATACCTGCCGAGGCTTCCCATACATCTACATATTGCTTGCTGCTTCTCCCACACCTCACCGTCGCCTCACCCCTCCACTTCCGTCGCCTTGATTCCTCCCACACTCTTGTGGTCCCCCATATGTCCCCATGTCGCTGAGAAACTCTTTAAAAGATCCTCTCATAACTGACGCGGCCGGCTGACAACTCACCACACCTCGACGGGTACTGCGGTGAACCACCTTGCCCTTTTACTTTTACCACACTTGACCTCACTTATTCTATATAAGACGACGTCTTCCCACTTCTTCTGAACAAGCAACCCTTCCCGGACCATACTACAACAACACAAAAAACAATGTGCATCAAGTACGTCTACTATAACTCGTACTCTGACGGCCAGGAAGACATCACCGAGCGTGTCGAGATTTGCACACCCGGCTACATCTGCCCCAACCCGCGCGAACAGCACTTCGACCGCACATACGCCGTCCCCCTCGACCAGGCCAAAGCCTCCCAAGCCCGCGGCGACCGTCTTCCCGGCGGCCCTACTGGTGTTTCGACCCCGTCGCCCCGTTCTTTCTCTCCGTCCTCTGCCAGCCCGGACTCCCGCACCGGCTCCAGCGACGCCTCTGCTTCTTCTGCCGCTGACCGCCAACCTCGTGAGCTCCGCGAGCGCCGCCGTCACCGCCGCCGTACTTCGGACGTCTACGTCAACGGTATCAAGGTCTCCTCAACCTCCCCGAAGCCCCCTTCCTCACCGCGCACAATGCCGATCCCGATCCAGCGCGCCGCCACCATGACCTATGGCGGCATGGAGCCCCCGCCGGAGCGTGGCCGCCGGCCCATCATTGTTGAGGAGCGCGTGCCATCGCTGTACCAGAGCACCCCACGCATGATGCCCGACATCTACAACCACACCACGATCCCCTCGTCTCGCATGTCGCAGCGCCCGGCGGCTGGCCTGCGTGACTTCCGCGAGTTCCGCGATGCTCGGGACATTCGCAACGATATTCGCTCGGAGCTGCGCAGCGACCTGCGCAACGACCTGCGCGAGTTCCGCCCTGTCGGCATTGAGCGCACCTCTTCCTTGCGCCGCCCGGCACCTCTGCCCACGATGGGCCCCACTACCCCACCCCTCGACAACAACTTCTTGAGCCCCCACCGCGCCCGTGTCGACCGCTCTCCCCAGGGCTACGGCAGCGCTGAGGACGACCAGGAGCGTCAGGAGCGCCGCCGCCGTCGTCGTGCCGCCCGCGAGCGCGCTTCGGTGATGCCTTCTTCACTCCCGGTCATGGGCGCCACCGACGTCTTTGGCTCCTCGCCGTCGTCCATGTCGGGCGTTGGCTCTTCGGCTGCCACTTCTGCCTCTGCCTCCCCCGCTGTCTCTGCGGTCAAGAAGGAGCTCCGCTGGGAGGATGAGCAGCGCCGCCTGCACAACGAGCGCATTGCCAACCGCCCTAAGCTGCCGCGCACCCAGGCTGTGCCCACCAACACCAAGCTGCAGGGTGAGGTTAAGTCGATCTTGAAGAACACGACTTCCACCTCAACATCGCCTGCCCCTCCTGCTGAGGGCCACTCTCGCGCCTCGTCTCGCGCCTCTTCCACTCGCCCTCCGTCGGCCTCGCGCACTTCTTCGCGCCCGCCTTCCTCCTCGTCCCGCCGCGCCTCCTTTGTGGGCACCGTCGGCGACATGGACGACATCTTCCAGGGCATGTCTGGCCTGAACATTTCCGGCTCATATACTGGTGCCTCAGGCGCACCGACTGCTCCTGGCGCCGGCCCGCTCGACGAGCTCCCGCTTGACGAAGCTGAGCGCAGCCGTCTCCGCAACCGCTTCAGCATGCCGCCACGGCGCTACACTGCCGGTGGTTCTTTCAAGCGCCGCTCGGAGATCTGGTACCCCGACCAAGGCCGGTCCCGCTTCATGTGAGAGAGCTGGTCTCCATCATACGTTACACACAAAACAGACACAAAAAAAATCAAAAACAAACAGAACATCTGAGAACGGGTTACGATAGCTTACGGAAACATTATGGGGATTTACTTGGGACAATTATTTTTGGGAAACACACGGGCATTTCATAGGCGTTTTTGATACTCTACAAATTTTCAGCGTTTGATTAAATTTTCTGAATATCATCATTTTTTTTCATCTTGACAATTTGCTTCTGCTTGACATCGAGATGCTTCCCTTTTGTGTGACTTGCGATTAGATAGAACCCCCCCCCAAAATCAAAACACACCGTCCATAGTTGCACACTACACATTTCCCCCTCACCTGTGACTCTTCTACACCTCACCTCACTACAGCACGGCATCACCCCGATCCAAGATCGTGTCAACATTGACGACATCGACCGGCCTCGTTGACTGATTGGCCAAATGGCATTCTCAGCTGCCTCATCCCCTCCTCAAGTCGGACGGTTGCCTATGACTCGACTCGCCGGGGGTCGATGAGGGGAGGGGGCAGTCTTTCGGCAGTCTGTTTTCTCTCACCAAAGTCCTTCCTGCAAAAACAATCCATGCAAGCCACCCCTCTTTGCAGACTCATGCGCATACATTGAGAACAGAGAAAAAAATAGAGAGAATAACCCCACCTGGTCCGTGGGTTTTTCTTGGAGTGCTTGCTACAAGGCTAGAGCCGAGGATCGGCTGCTGCCTGGAGTGAGCCTGTTCAGAGCGGAGTGGAGAACCGGGACGGGCAGCTGTTGGGGGCTTCTCGAGCGGGCCAGGCCACACCTGGACCAAACACCAGGTCCCTGCGCAGTTGACAACCTCGCCCCTCAGCTCTCACGTTTTAAGTCTCGACACGAAAGAAAACGCAGACTTAACGTGAGGGTTGTCAAATTGTCAGAATTTGGAAGTGATGACAAAAATAACAGAAAGACACTATTTACTTGCTTCTCTTGTTGAAAGGGGCAACATACACAAAAATAAATCTCGTATTGAACATGTCGAATGTGTTCACGGCGTGGCCTCGTCGAAAAATAAGGCTGTCTCAATGTCTCAGACGACCTCCACCCTTTTTGGGCCTCTCGTTGTTGACACACGACTTACACACACTTACACGTACTTTTTGACACTTACACGGGATCACACCGTCCACACCTTTTCTCACATCCTTTCTTTCGTTGAGTCTTCTTTTCTCCGACTCGTCTTCTCGACCTACTGTGAGGCTGAGCCACACACCTTCTTCTCGGAGAGCTCACCACCCACCACCATTTGTGCACTAAAATGTGCAAGAACGAAGAGTGGAAGAGTACTCCGTAGTCACTCGCCCATTTTTGTCTGCAAGTCACCTGTTGTGCATCCCGTCAGAGTACGTCACTTTTGCACTTGGCAAGATGTGGACAAATCCGAGAGAAAAGTCCCGTCTCAACTCAGCTCGTGTGTACCACCACACTGTCCCCTTTCCGTCGCCTTTTTGTTATCCAGTCTTTTTGTAATCGTCCCTCGTGACGCATTCGGGACGGCACGCTTGTCGCAGAGGGTGTAGACGACGAAAAGACCCGACTGTTGGGGAATAAAATAGAATAAGTAAATGAAACCAAATCACATGAAAATGAAAATAAAATAAAAGAAGAACGACGAGTAAAAAGATGCCAGTGAAATGACTCTTAAAATAACAGTCGCCGCTGCAAATCCTTTAGGGCGTCTTGGGAGGTGTCTGTCAGCATATTTTTGCCAGTTGTCAGATGTGTCTGTCTGGCAGCATAAACGCCGAGAACATACGTTAAAAATAGTTGTCATTCTGAAAACAGTACAAAAATAAATACATAAAAATAAATCATGGCCACCATTTTCTTATTTGATATTCTTCAACAGATAGATCACACCCGCAAACGCCTCTTCACAACTGGGCTGGATCTGGGCTGGCGGCAGCACGAATCCTGTCTGGCCCATGTCCCGTAGTTCCGACGTAAAACTGTACGGTACGCCCACCACGTCGTGCACATAGTCAACACTGTTGCCCGTCGACTTGTACAGCATCGAGCAGATACCTCCCGACTGGAAGTAGACGCCGTGGACGTCGTAAATGGCGTCCGATGTACCCGTGGCCAGGTCTTGTAGCTCAGCATTGTTTGCCGGGAACTTCTCACAGCTGTAGCCATATGGTGTCATGAAGAGCTGGCCGTATGCATGGTAGTCAATATACAACTTGATTGACTGCGAAGCGTGGGTAGCCAGCAGCCACGATGTAAGGGCTACTGTCTCCGGAGCGTCGGCTTGAGCCCCACCACGGTAATCTTGGGCACAAGGGTCGATGGATGCGCCGCCGTCGACAGCCCATGCGATGGGCCAGTTGCGATTTATGTCGCGGCCGATACATGCTGTTGTTATGGTCGACGAGGTCGAAGTCGTAGTAGTCGTGTTCTCATTGGTCTGGCGGTTCTTGCGCCACAGTCGATCTGTTGTCTGCGTGTAAACAAACCCGTCAGGGTTGACAATAGGAAAGGCGTAGACGTCATACGTCTCGAGCAGCGATGCAATGTTTCCGTAGGTAGTCTTTTTGTCAAAAGACATTGTCGTGTCGGCGGCTTGTGATGTTGCCTCGGCCAGCTGAAAGGCCAAGTACTCGACCACCATGGTGGCAATCCATTCGCGAGCGTGGACAGTTCCGTGAAAGACCACTGCAGGACGTTTGATCTGGCCTCTACCACTGCCAAAGACTCTCAGACCTGTCAGGTTGCGACCGTCGAGCGAAAGTCCCGATGAGACCAGCTCTGCATGCTCAGGATGCCGGGCTTGCACGTCCTCCAAGAACTGCATATGGTCCGCGTATGGGTGGAATGACTGGAACCATGTTGTATTTGCCGACCCTGTTTGGTACTCTTCGTAATTTGTCTCCTCTGCTATGGCTGCTTCCAAGTCCTCGTGCATCACCACGGCGTTGCTCGTGGCGTCATGACCTAGTCGAGACACCAACTCGTGCTGTACCTCTGGGTGTACCACTATGTCGGCATATCGGCCGATTGTTCGTGCATCTTGCCAAGTGCCAAGGTTGAGCTCCGAGATGGCCTGATTGAGGATATCGACATTCTCGTCACGTACCGGAATACGGAGAACCTGGGTGCCCCGGTAGGATACACGCGCTGTTACTATTGCGACAAAAACAGTGAGAGTAAGGAGGGAGAGCTTCATGGTGACACAACGTAGTGAAGTGATGGTGAAGAAGTAGATGAGAAACCGGAGACTAATCGATATTCGTCCCTTTATTTGTTAAGTCTTCTACTGCCTCGTTCCATCATTGGGAATTATGTCTTGTCTCTTGGTGATGCCGTCAAAAACTTCAGCAGGTTTCCCCGCGAATCTGGGGTAGGCTCGCATCGGCACTCGCAAAAAGAGCCGACAACTGCCTTTTTTGGACGGAAGCACATTTACAGTGCACCTTGTATTCAAAATACCCGGGCAGGATACCGTACCCAAATAAGGCTTTTACTGTTTCTTATTTGCCGGTTATTCATGTCAGTCTATTTTGCCATTCTGGATAGCACCTAAACGACAGCCACAGCCGTGATTGGATAGATCACAGATATGCTTGTTTGTGGAAGTTATTTCCTAACCCCATCTCCTTTTAGCTGTCGATCTACTCTCGGCTGTTGATGGTGAGAGTTTGTGCTCCGATTTTGCGCCAAATACGGCGTTGTTGTGTACTCAAACCCCAAGTTATGGCGCCAAAGGGTCGAATAAAATAACAAAGCCATTACAGAAAAGTTAGTGAATAATATTATGGATGTGATTCAACTCGAATGAAAAAAATAATACATGGTGCTTGATAAGCACGCAAACAACCACACCGTCAGAGCCCTTTCTCTGAGCTCAGCCAAACGGCCTGCCCCCACTCGTCTCCCTTTAGTTGTACGGTGCCGTCGTCAAGTAGGGGATGTTGGTCGATATTGTTGCGGAGCCGACGTTGTAGATGGTCGTGATTGTACGTGTGACCACTGTGTTGCCGTTGCCGTCGACATCGCCGCCTTGGTTACCTCCATTATTGCCGCCGTTGTTGCCTCCGTTGTTCCCTCCGTTGTTCCCGCCGTTGTTCCCGCCGTTGTTACCGCCGTTGTTACCGCCGTTGTTACCGTTGTTTGGCGGCGCTGTCTGGGCCGGTGGCGGCTGGTTAAACGGCGGCGTAAAGCCGGGCCGCCCACCACCAAAGGGCCAGCCGGTCGGGCGTCCCCGGCCAGGGCCGCCACGGAAACCGCCGGGTGGACCAGCCACAGGTGTTGCTGGTGCCGGGTTATTGTTGTTATTGTTGTTGTTATTGTCATCGTTCGACGCAGTGTCCGCTGCAGCACTCTGAACCGCAAGAATACCGGCCTGGTCGAGGCACTGGTAGAACCATTCGCTATTGGGGTTGCAGACGGTGCCTGTCTGGCACGCCGTCGGGCCATCCCATGTTTTACCGCCGCCTGTATCGTCAGTATGATGCTAATCGACTTTCACTCCCCCCTTCCCTTGTGCTACGTACACTGCCCGTAGATGGTCTGCGTGGGATTGGCATCTTTGGCAGCGAGGCCCGAGGCTACAAAAAGGGCCGCCACGAGCGTGGTCGGGAGATTCTTCATCATGGAGGAGGTGGTGATGAACGTAGGCGTTGATGGTGGTGTGAGGGAATTCGGAGAAAAATGAACGTGAGAAACATGAAGACGTAGACGAAAAGCGAGTACGGAAGTTTAAATTGAGATGAAAGGGTGAGATGACACTGGATAAGCATATATATATATGACCTGACAACCTCACCTCTTTACAATTTTACAATCTCGACGGCACAGAATCAAGGGTCGATCAGAGCGTGTCGGTGGAAAAGAGGAAAAGCCGGCCCATGATCCTGGATTTCCCAATAATACCCGGGTTGCACCGTGAGAAAATTTGGTGGTCTGTCCGTTGTCGAAGTGATGATGTGAGAGGGTGGCGTAGATAGAGGAGAGTAGGTGGATCGAGCCTACACAACCCGAACTACCATCCCGTCAAGGTTCTGAAAAGATACAGTGATGACAGGAGCCAAGACGGAAAAGATGGCAAACTTTCCTTGTCGTCCTGGTCCCTTGTCCCTGTATTGGCACGAGGGATAAAAAAGAGTGTGCTTTCGCTTCGTCCCGTCTCCGATTGCGATTTGATTGTTTCCTAAACAAAATAAAAACTTCCAAGGAAAGAGAGGGTGGTGAGATGTCTACACCCCGTCTGGATTGTCACATTTCTCACAATTCTGGCTTTGGTGTGGTAGTCAAATATAAGTCCATCATTGATTTTTCGTGGAGTTTTACCCATTTCGACCTAAATCTTATCTAGTCAGACGGCAAGATCACCATGAGCGGCGCCAGAATCCGGGTTGTCGTGCCGAGTGCACTTTGCCGTTGCTTTTTACCCGTCTCACAGGAGCAAGACTCAACAGGGTCAGTTTGAAAGAACGGATGTGATCGTCTTATCGTTTCTTTCATATCTATTTTCGTCATAGAGTATGGCGTTTCTTTGATTTTATGATGCTCATTCGTCATATCATCTCATGTCCTCCGTGCGTATTCCCGTACTTTTCCTTTTCTTTTCGTCTATTGTTGTGATCAACCCCAATCTGGATAATACCAAAAACATTCTAGCCGTCGTTGAAAGGCTCGCTCTTGGCACCATGTGCAAAAGGTTAAAGGCTAAATCGAGTTGCATGCGGACAAACAGACGGGACGGACATACGTACGTACATACGTAAAATGCAAACGTACAGCACGGGTTCGGACTTGCGTGGGGATGCCACGGAAGAGTGGATTGCAAACTGCAATGATAAATGGGCTGCCTTTTAGCTTTATTAGGCCCACCGCACAATCATCTTCTCTCTCTTGGCACTGCCACTGCGCCGCGCCTTGTCGATATCTGCTTCGACAGCAGCACGCCGCTCGTTGAGTCGGCGCACTTCGTGTGCCATGACAGCAATGGAGCTGTCGATTTCGGGGTCGACCAGCTGCACGTCACCAAAGGGACTTTCGGCAAGCACTGAAGCACGTACGAGCCACTCAGCCTTGCGAGCGTCTGTGAGTGAAGAAGTGGTGGCCGTCTCAAAAGCCTCTTGGGCGTTGGCAGCTACATCGTTGGCCTTGGCCGTGCGCTCGGTGAGTGTTGTCTGCAAGAAATGGGCGTTGATGCGTGTGGCGGTCTCAACAGACGAAGCTGTGACCTCGCCAACCAGGCCGCCATCCAACGGGTCTTCAATGGGCAGCATAAGAGACAAGCTTTCGAGCAGCTGGTCCATTGGTGAAACAGGACCACTGCTGCCCATGCCAAAACTGCCCGCACCGTAGCCAGATGAGCGGCGGCGCTGGGCCTTGAGGTCGGCACTCATCATACTGCTTGTGCCACCGACTGTGCCGGAGCGTGTGCGCATGTGTGAGGCCCCTGTTGACGGTCGTCGGCGCACTGGAGATCCGTAATTGCTGAGGCGGCGGTTGGATGCTTTGGCACGTGCCGATGTGGTCGAGATTTGGACAGCCAGCTCAGTCCGTGCAGCTCCAATCAGAGTGTCCGCAGTGGCGTAGTGGGCAGCTGCAGTGTCGATGCGTGTTGTGAGAAGGGAGAGGTGCTCGAGTAGAAAAACGAGACACTCGTCGACGTAGTCCAGGGCAAGCAGCGACCGCGTCAGGTTCTTGGCGTTCTTGCCAGACAAAGCCTTGAGAGCAGGTGCGAGGTACTGCTGCTCAACGGACATTTGCGCTACAGGCAGGATCTCGGCAAACAACGACTCCAGTTCGCTTTGGAGTCCAGCAACGTCTTCAGGGGTTGCTGTTGTTGGCGCCGTCGCCCTTGTTGTTTCTGCCGTCTCCAACGCTTCCAGGTACAGCCGATCCAGCTTCGTGCGGATCGTCTCGACGGAAAACTTGATCAGGTGCAGGCAAATGTCCCGCAGCCGCGCAATGCTCGCCTGTTGTTGCTGTGCCGCCTCGTCTTGTGCAGAACCCTTGGCAGCCACCGGCGGCAGTGCCCACCCTAGTTTTTGGAGACTGGCCAGCAGCGTATCGTCTGACCGGCACAGACCATCGACTGTTTTCTGGACACGCTGTGCCAAGGCGCGGTTTTGTTGGGCCAAGTCATCTACACGGTCATCCAGTGCACGGCCCAGTCTCTCGACATCGGCGGCCAGATCGGTACGGGCGGTGTCCCATTTCTGCTGATGGAGGGCCGCAAAGGCTGTTCGGGAGGCCGCCCCTGTCGTTATCGAGACGGCCTCCAACTTGGCCACAGCGTCTTGTTGCTGCCGAACGACGTCGGTCTGCTTGTGGATGGCATCGGTAGACTTCTCAAGGGCAGTGATAGCAGCCCGTAGCTCGGTATCAGACAAAGGGAGAGAAACATGGATACCCTCCCCGTGGCTGTCATCCTGAATAGCGGCCGCTAGTTGTTCATACCGTTCACTGCGCTGAAGCGAATCAAATCTGTGACGGGATCAGCATATAAAAAGGAAGACAATGACGCGACGGGGAAAGGAAACTCACAGCTCAAGCTCATCCAAAGTCAGCAGCGTGTCGTCGCTGAGGTGTGTCGCCACCCATTCGACCAGTTCTGGGCCACTCGCCGCGTCTCTGAGTACGGAATCGAGCTCAGCGTCGTCGACGGCCACGGCGCGTGCTCGCAGGATGCCCGCCAGGTCCCCTGCCTGCGTCATTGTGTGGGTGTCGTACTACCGCGATTTCGGAGACGCGTCTTGGATATTGATTCAGGGGCAGGGGTGTTGGTGTCAACTCCCCCACGAAATGGGCGTCAACTGCAGCCTGATTTCGAAAGACTGACCGAGATAAACAATTGAGCCAGTTCTCACCTAGCCCCGTCTAGTTGTGCTGTTGCATTGAGTGCATGGCAACCGAGCTCGTTGATGCCCTTCACCGTTTGTTGTGGTGGAGGTTTGGTGGTACATGTCACTAGTCCCAAATAGGAATATTCGGGTCACGTGTGCACATCGTGAACTTGTAACCATCTCACCACTTCGCATCAACAGTGAAAGGATTAATGGTGCCGATGACAGATTTAATTTGTCGATTTTATTTTTTTTGTGTTTTGATAGCTCTGTTGAAGTATACAATATGACGTATGGGTTGGTACCCTGAAAATTCTGCCGGCATCGAGGATCGGGAAGCTCATCGGATGAATGGCTGCAGATGTCAATGCAGGAACGTGGTTAAATTAAGGTACAAAAGTGCAAGATGTGCTAAATACGGAACGATAAGGGAAAAGGAAATATGAGGACGAAAACGAGAAAATAAAAATAAAGAAAGTCTGATTTAGGAGGCCCGTTTTGAACATAATCCTTCCAAGTTAATATCTTGATATATCCGAACCAAAGATCCGTCCTCAAGGTCATCGAAGACGAGAATAAGAGCAATATACAAAAGTCGTCGACTGCCATACCATGACAACGTGAAAAAGACGCGCATTTATATTACTTTGACAAACCAACAACCAAGTTCACTTTAGCTATCTGCGTATCTCGGTGTAGTGTTGCGTGGCACTCCCTCGTAACTTTGGACAGAGCTCGCTTGCAAGGATGAGCTCTGCGGCATCGTTCTTTAATGCACACGCCACTTTGCATCGGACATTTTCGATATTACCCGCCTTGTATAATCTGCCTTGCTTGGTTGTTGGGAAGCGAACATCAATCTACCCAATCTACGGAGGCTCGTTGGAGACTTGCAAATTCCGGGTAAACGGGGCTGCTGTTGGGCGTAATGCTCTTCACCTGTTGTTTCCATGTTACTTAACAGCCTATCGACGACAGTGGCTGGCGCCAAGATATTTCTGTTAGACTTCCTTGGAGGCCACGACGAGCCAAGACAAGGTATAAACGGATTCCGGAGTTTTTGAGGCGTGCGGACAGACGGCACCGGTATAGGGACGGTAAGGAACTAAAGAAGCTGTTTACAAGCCATATATAGAACGGACATATTGGACGTCATATGGGTGCATCAAATGGGACGACGCAAACCGAGATCTGGGAGGTTGCGCAACCCATAAGTGCAGATATTTTCGTCTGATTATCTGATGTTTTGTGTGTTTGTTGTGTGTATAAATGTCGAGGCCACTCTCCTGTCACTTTTGCATTAAGCTTATGCCTCATACCGCATTTTTGTAACGACGCCGCCAATCCCACGTGTCGCTCTACTGTGTTGTAACGTCAGTACCAGAACTAGACACCAGCTATCACCTCCCAAATCCGGCACGTCGTACACAACAGACATGCGTTCCATACAGATTCTACTAGCACTTCCGTGCATGCTGGCACCGGCCTTGGCAGCTGTTGATCCCCTCAACTCAGGGCGCACTCTGACCAACTGGGACTGGTAAGTTTATGGTGGGCGATAGCCGAGAGGGTGGTATTAATTTGTGTAGCACGGAGCAGACCATATGCAGCCCTGTCGCGAGTGAACAGCGCTCGGAGTACGACGCACGAAGTTAAACCAACTGACACACATTCGCAGCTGCAAACCGGCTTGTGCATGGTCCACATCGGCCTCCCGGAGCGGTGCATCGTACGTTCCATCGACCAGTCCCTGTATTACAGTACTGTACCCTGCTTTTGACTTGCCCCTCGCTAACGCACACCAGAGGAAGCGCCCGCGTCTGTGACAAGAACGACAACCCCTTGTCCCTCGCCAATGGCCAAAAGGAAGACAGCAGTTGCAGCAAGAAACCCGGTGGTGCTTTCCTCTGCTCCAACTACAGCCCCCACCCCGTCGACGACAACCTGTCGTATGCTTTTGCCGTTACCAACGGCACGACGGATTGCTGCAAGTGCTTTGAGCTCACGTGGAAGGACGGCCCCGTCGCGGGCAAGAAGGTTCAAGTGCAAATTATCAACGAGGGCGGCAGTGTCAATACTGTGACCGGCCGCGACTTTGTTTTGATCACCCCGGGCGGTGGCGTTGGGCCCAATGCAGGCGGTTGCAGCGCGCAGTTTGGCGGCGACTGGGGCCGGCAGTACGGCGGCGTTCTGAGCCGCGAGGACTGTGCGTCGCTGCCGAGTTCGCTGCAGGGCGGGTGCTACTGGCGGTGGAACTGGGCCCGCGGCGAGATTAATAACTGGAACGTGTCGTATGTGCCCATTACCTGCCCGGACTACCACGTGCAGATTTCTGGGTGCTCGTCGAAGTAGAGCTGTCGTGGGCGATGCAGTCACAAATACTGGGCGGACAGTAGTTTTACCTTTCTTGTCTTCTTTTCTTTTTCACTTCCGCCACCCCTCTTAATCAGTGGCCCTTTAATTATTTAATGACAAAATGGATGAGATTTTTATTTCAACGTACTTTTCGATTAAAGTTTTACGCCTCATCTCCATATTTTGCCCGGATCATGCTCCATGGTCCGTAATGCTGACTCTTTGTTCCCACTCCAACGGACCTTGTAAAAATACCAATTTGGACAAGTATCGTCGGCGTGTCCGCCATCGTTCCCCGATTATAATTCCACATCCCAACCGGCATCTTTCACGTACGGCCACAGATATTGGAGAACACGGGATCCCGTCCGCTCTCCCCTAGTTAAACCAATAATCGGCGGATTAGTAGTTGGGTCGGTGACGACCAGCGAATACCCGCTGCTGTACGTTTTTGCACCTCGTTTCGTTATATTTTGATTTTTATCTACTTTTTTTTGC
>JANSLP010000197.1:0-59500 GCA_029298735.1 Ophiostoma sp. CBS 140.51
CAGGCAGTAAAAGGCCATCCAGCCCGTGCTGTCGGCCTGCTCGAGAACACCACCCGTGGGCAGCGGCTCGGAACGGTTGAACAGGCCAATGTTGTCGAGCCCTTAATCGCCGGTCTACGGCCGTAGAACTCGCTACTCTTCCGCCCTATATCCCTACTACTCCTTAGCTCCGACGTTAACGTTATCTTTATAAAAGACGTTAACCTTTACTACTCTCTCTAAGATACGTTCGGACGGACCTCTATATATACTTATACTCTTTTAAACCTTATAAATAAATAGGACTTATTCTTACTAATACTCCCGGGTACACTAACGTAGTAACCGAAAGGTAAACGGTCTCGTTACCGGCTATCGATTATAAACTATATATAGGCCTCTCCGCGCCTTCGAGCTACGCACTTAATACTTAATTAGCCGGGCTCCGATTATACGTTACAAGTTTACTCCGTCCCGATAACGATATTACCGGTACTAGTAAATAGCTTTTATTAATCCCGTCTCGATTAAGATAAAGCTACCGCCTTTAAACGACTTATTTTACTTTTAATACTACCGTTACTAAGCTCCGTTATTAAGCTTAAACGTTAAACTAATAATTTAATTAGTAAGCTTACTAGTATTATATATACGTACGTCCTAGCTAAGTTACCTCCTCGAGGATAACGCTTTCCGGGCTAAAATATAGTTACCGCCGCCGATATTAATACTCTTCGCGCCGTAAAAAGAAGAGTACGGGCCGGAGGCTAGTTTACGGCCGCGTACGACGCCGTATAAGAAGTACGACGAATATAATAACGTACCCTCTAATATACCGATACTCGCTACTAGCGGACTATTCTATTTAAGGCCTCGGCGAAAGACACGGATTTATAAAGGCTAGAAAAATAGGCTCGCTCGCGGAGTTATACTCCTTCCACTCCTCCGCTCCTTTCCCCGTTATAACGCTAGGACGAGATATACGTTATTTACGTTAACGATAAAGCGGAGATTCTCTCTCGCCGCTTCTTCCCGACTCTTAACGCCGTACTACCTCTACCGCCGCCCGCGATACCGTACGGCTATATCTTTATTAACTAAAATATCTTTATAAACGACGTTACGGTAGTAGTCTACTATACTTCCCCGAGGAAAGCGCCGGGACCGGACTAAATATTAAACGTACTCCTCCGCGTTTACGGCGACTCTCTCTTCTTATAACTCCGTAATATTATTACCGCTAACTTTTACCTCGGCTATTAACCGTTATACTTTAAGGCGTTCCGTATAATAATTATCTTAAAACCCGGTAAAACTACTCGAGAGAAGTAAGAAGTAAAAGGGTAGCGTCCGATCGCGCTACTTAATATTATCGGTAAAGTTATCGAAGCTATCGTAGTCCGCCGGTTAACCGAGATAATAGAAAAAAATAAGCTTTTTCTAGAGGGTTAAATAAGTAACCGGCGTTACTAGTTAATAAAGCTCGCGGCCCGCCTCTTTACTAATATTATACGGGGCGTATAAAGCGCCGGCGATATAACGTCTCTCTTTTAACTTAATATTTAAGGGGCCTTTAATAACGTCTATTATAAGTAACTTATTTATATACTATATACCCTCTACCTCTCGTACTAGATAATTAAGTAAATAATAAATTATTTAATAAACTAAATAACGAAGTTTACCTTCGACGGTAAGGTAGCTCCGGCACGGCCCGTTACTATTAACGTTCCTTAAGAGTCCCCGTTATTACTTATCCTCTTTATTCTCTTTATAATACTACTTTACTAGGCTCTCCGCCGCTACTATAAAATTATTACCCTCGAGTTTATAAACGATACTAACCTTCTCGCGAGTAATCGTACGATAAGCTTTTACTACTACCTCTTACGGGAAGTATAAACTACCGTTACGGAGTAGATACGGCCGAGAGGCATCGTATTTAAGTTAGCGAAAAGTAAGCTACTCTACTTCTCTCGCGCTTATATAGCCCCGACGACGACGCTATCGCTCGACCGGACCACTATTTTTACTCCCCGTTTATCGGCCCGCTTTCTTGGTATCTAGCTTAATAGGAAGCTCTTTTTCTCGGAGTACCTCCGATAAATAAAACGCCGTTTCACTACGTAAAGCTACGCCTTTACGAGACTTACCGGGAAGACGTGGGGCTATACGCTCCCGTGGGCCCGTATAATCTATACGGTAGTCCTCCGGAGTATAGTAGTCTACGGCGCGAGTGTCTTCCTCCCGGAGAAGAGTAACCGCCGGCCGACGACCTCCCTTAATACAGTCTTCTATAGCTACCTTCGTACCGTCCTCGGGGCTTACCGGTTTACGCTTATTTATCTCCTCCACTCCGAGGCAAGTATACCGCCGTTAAGCCTCTACTTAGCCTACCGCCGCGCCGTCTTCCTATTACGGCCAAACTACCAGGCGAAAGCCCGAGTTATCCGGAGCGTAGTCCGTCGTCCTCGACCGTTTACTAATTATTACTCTCCTATCCCCGCTCCACCGCCGCCACCTACCCTCAAAGAGACGGACTAGACGGCTGTCACAGACCGTTAAAAGGCCCTTTAATAACAGGACGTAAGTAAAGGTTACTCCGCGAGATCTCTCGCGGTACGGACACCGAGCTAGATAGTACGGGCCGTACGGCGCCGCCACCTCCACCTTACTAAGGCCGAAAGCAGCCTCCTTACATAAATCCGGACCGGCCATATCGGCCTCCGTGTATACCTCTATCGACAAGGCGCCGCAGACTCACCAACATGCATATGCGGGGCCGAAGACGAGACCCCGGCCCACGTCCTCCTGTCATGCACAGAAACACCCCCAAGACCGTCAGACTGGCCACAGACACCGACGGACCTAGACCACCGCCTGCAGGCAGGCCTCACGGCCCGACCGCTCCTCCGGTGGCTTATTCGAAGCGAGAGGCTCCCGGAGTACCGCCTAGCCAAGGAGCTAGAGAGGTCGCCGATACCCACGTGAAACGACACGATAACACCACCACTATTTCTTATGTCTGTATTTATCTCATCTGTCGTATTTTCTTTATTCGTTTTCTTTTCTTTTCTTTACTTCAGCCACCTGTGGCCTACCACACGCACCGGTGAATAGAATATTCACCCACTTAGTTCTGTGACAGTTTTTTCCCCAGAGGGTTCTGTCTAGCTAGTCGCCAATAGTCAGGACTGACTGAGAAAGGCGGATAATAATAATAATAATAATAAAGTGTATAGTATGAATGGTCAAGAAGAGAAAAACAATGAAAAACGATAACGTAAAAAACCTCCATGACACGCCTGGGGAAGACACGGCCATCTTGTCACTAGGGAAGAGGTCGAATCGGAAGATCAATGTTGCAGAAATAGTACAGGCAAGCCGCATACGCTCGCCAGATCTCAGTTGATCATGTCCCCATAGACGTTATTGTTTCCGAGATATGGACATAGATGTTGATTTAAATTCCCAAATGTATTGAAACTAAACTCCTGCCTTGCCTAATGGGAACAGAAATGCACAAAGAAAAATAGAAGGAGACAGATGTAGAGTACAAATTTCAAAAAATTATCGAAAAAGACGCAAGGAAACGGGAGCACACAGAGCAGCAGGCTTTGCAATGGTACAGAGGGATAAAATGAGAGCAAAAGACATAAGAAAAAGTGAAGCAGACGCATAGCTAGCATAAGGAGTTGAAAACAGAAAGACTCCAGGACAGTGACAAGATAAGAAAACGATAAAAAGAAAGTGGGAGATACTGGGCATCACAAAGGCTCATATCTCTTTCTCCTGCTCGAAGGCCCGTTTGAAGCAGATTCTGCCGCTGCGCAGAGTGCCGGTGTGTTATCTCGATAGATGACGATATCATCCACAGGATGAGGTACCCTTCAAAGACCGAGACTATCATGGGCAGCCCGCCTTTTCATGATCCGAATCCTAATTGAAAATATGTTGAAGATGGGCGGTATCGAGCATGGCGGAAAATCTAGAGCACGTCATAGCAAGAGAACTTGACGGTTTACTCTCCTTTACAGAGCCAGGTTGTAGGCGTACTCATCCTCCATATTCTGGCTCACCCAGAGAATGACGGAGCTGAAAGGTTAGCAGGAGTGCAAAGATAACAATAGAGAGGGCAACAGGGGCGACCTACCTCAATCCAACAAGGCCGTTGGCCACCACATTCTCAATGCCCATGCCCAGCATTGGCATCCCCACCTTGGGCACAATGTACTTGAGCACAAAGATGCACACACCGCCGGCCATGCCGCCGGCCAAGCTGGCGAAACCTAGGAAGAGCACGACACGCGCCTGCCACGCCACGCCGCCGCCGCCGCCGCCCATGCCGATGCCCGAATAGCCAATGCTGTCCGACGCCAGCCGGGCCTTTTCGACTGAGTTGATAATCAGCATGCCCAGGCTGCTGCACATGAGCGGCAGCCAGTCGACAAAGGTGACGTGGACGTCGGAGCCATTATAAGGGCTCTTGGACCAGACGGCGGCGTCGAGCATGACGTAAAAGGCCAAGGAAAACAGAGCACCGGAGGCGTAGACGCCGGCGTTGCGGGCCCAGACGCTGCTGGCCCACTGTGGCCACTGGAACTTCCAGAGACGGTCTTCGTCGTAGGACATTTTGGAGAAGATGTGAAGAAGGGTGGGAAAGAGGATGCTGCGCTCGCTACGGCGATGCGATTGATGGCGGAAGACGACAAAGGTGGTCGAGGAGGTCGACCGGGTTTATCGCTCGGGGTGGCTCGGGAACTCGTGCGAGGTAGAAGCTCGACGGACGATAAAGGAGATGTTCAATTGAAAGTGCACCCTAATGCGATTATCGGAGACGGGTCGAGTCGTGTGGTGGTTCGGTTGCGATGGGATGTGGTTTGTGGTTGACGTTAATTATGCTGATGGTTGGAATCGGGGGAGGCTGACAGGCATGACGGAAGCTCTGGGGCAAAGCGCCTTGTTGCTCTTGCTGCAAATGCACGAGACGGGCGGGGCCTTGCTTTTGCGCCTGCCTGGGACCTACTTGTTTCGGCGTTATCACAAGCCACAATCTTGAGTGGCTGGTAAGTTATATCACGTGACTATATTTACGTCAACTACTATTTATCGACGTCACTACTTCTTTTCATCAATAAGATGAGTTCTTTTGGCCTCGATGCTATGGTCTTCATCGTTTTAACATTATGATAGTTATCATATTACAAGGAATGATAAGAGCACATAAAGGCGATTGAAAAATGTGAAAATACCATTATGGAAGTATGGAAGTGATGAGCACCTGCAAAGAAAAGTAAACAGATGGATAAAATGAAACTGTAAAAGAGAAAGAGAGCAACAAAGCAAAAACATAAGGTTGTACACCAGATTAAACCCACTCCTAACTTGCTCCTCCATTCCATAATGGTCCCCTTCCTCTCCTGTGCCTCCTCCTCCGCTTGCTCGTGCTCCTCATCCTACTTCTCTTTCTATGCGTGTATGGTCATTAAAGAAGAGGAAAAAAAACAAGTTGAATCGAACCAAATGCAAAGCAGAAATTTATCGCTCAGAAGCTGTTATCGTTGTCATGTGTTCAATGCTGGAGATACGTCTCGAATGTTTGTTGGCGGTCGAAAAGAGAGTCGAAGAGAGAGAGAGAGAGACAGGGACAGAAGTTGGAAAGAAAATGAGAGGAAAAGATGGGAGATGCGAAAGGAAAAATGACGCAAAAAGACAAAAAAGACAATGCCGCCAGAAAGCCCTTCTTTTTCTGTTTTGCTTGTGTAAATAACATGTACCCGACGCCGTAATAAACTCCTATCCAAAGCTGGTGGTATCGCGTCTGTACTGTCGCTCCGTGTATGGGTATAGAGTGAGAGATTCAGAGAGAAAAGAGAGAAGAGAGAAGGTCGTGACTTGGTACGTCGTGACTTGGAAACAAAGGATGCAAAGGCTGACGTCGATCAAGACCTCTAAATCTCAATCGTCTTCATCGCATCCTCGGCCTCCGACTCGACCGTAGCCTGCCTGCCCTTGCCCTTGTTGGGTTTTGCGTTCTCGTCGTTTTCAGGCTCGACACCGTTGGCCGATGCTTCGGCAATCGTCGTCGTCACGGCCAGTTTGGGCTTCGGCGTCGCTGTCGTCTCAGCCGCGGCCGGGGCAGTCGCTCGTGGCGTCGTGACCTCAACCAGCGTCTCTGACTCCTCGTTTGTGGGCAGGACCATGTTGAGCTCCGGCAGGGACGTCTCCTCGGTGACGCGTGCTAATGGGCTCAGCTTGCTGTTGGTGTAGCCCGACGGGCGGCTCGGACTGGCCAGGGGCGAGTTGACGCTCAACCGCTGCAGCGGCCGGCCGCGGTCGGAGGGCTGGGCGTCGGTCGGGCTGGCGTAGGGCGAGCCAGCGTTGGTCGGTGAGCCGGCGGCACCGGGCACGACGGTTCTCCGCTTGTTGACACGGCGGTTGTACTTTTGGTCCATCCGCCAGCGCAGAATGTCCATGTAGGGGGGCTCGACGCGCGCACTCTTGAACTCGCGCAGCTTCAGTTCGTTGCTGTCCTCGTCAATGAACCACTTGCCGCTGCTCAGGTCGTCGGCGACAAGGGCAACGAAGTGGGCCCACGACCGTGCGACAACGTACTTGGTGTCGTAATCACGGCCAAACATAATGACCTGACCCCATGTGCCACGAGGGCCAGGCGCAAGGTCAATGGCCAGGTTGTTTCCTCCCCAGTCGCGAGCCAGGGGAATCCAGGCCGGGTGCGCATAAGCTCTCTGGATGGCGCCTGGGGGCACACTCTGCTGGCGGGCCAGGAGATCTTGTCTCCATGTTGAGTTTGAGTTGGTGCCGTTGCTGGCAACCGAGGGCGCAGACCTTGATGAAGACGCCTCGCCGTGATCGACGCTGCTCCGGGCACTACCGCTGGCACTGGGTGCGCCGTCACCAAAGCTGTCCATGGATTTTAATGGGCCAGGACGGGCAGCAGCTGCGGCAGCAGCAGCGGCGGCGGCCGCAGACAGGTACTCGGAGTTGACCTTGCGCCACTGGTCGCGCTCCTGGACAATCTCCTCGCAGTCGAGTAGCATGCAGCCGAAAATAATACCGGTCGGGTTACCGCCACGCTCCTGGCCGTCGTGTTGCTGCAGAGACTCGCGGACGTCGTTGGGAAGGGAGCAGTCAAGGACGTGCTCCAGCTCGTTCAAATCGTTATTTGTGCAACCGTCGCAAAGATTGTCGAACAGCTCCGGGTAGTTCTCCTCGGCCCACTTGTCTATCCGGCGCCACGAGCTGGCAACAGGGGGTGCTGGGGGCAGGCCGTCCTGGAACGACTGCATGGGGATCTCGCCCGTGGGGCTCTGCATCTCAAAACCATCGCCCACCTGCGTCTGGCGGCGGGCGCTCTCGGACCGCGCACCGGGTGAGTAGGGTGCTTGGTTTCCCTGGGGAATGCGGGGGCTGGCGGCGCCCGGGCGGGTTGTTGGGCTCATGACGCGGTCGAGTGGATTCTGGGAGTAGTCGGAGTATGGTGAAGACACGTCATGGCGCGACTCGGAGGCGGTGGCCACGGTGGCCAGGCCGCTTATATGGCCGTTTTCTGGGTTGAGTGGCACATGCTGGCCAGTGCGGTAGGGGGAGTTGAAGTCGGAGTCTATAGGTAGAGGAAGGAGGCCCATGTCAGTTGGATGTCCCCTTTATAAGACACATGTGAGATTAGGGAGGGAGAAGAAACATACGTCGGTCATTGCTGGTCATAGTATGCCAGAAGGACTTGAATGCGGATCTGTGATAAGGGCACGAGGCCGTCTGTCAGTTTCGGTGTTCTTGATTGAAGCCTCTCGTTGTCCCGTTGCCGTCATTGGGGGTTTCCATATCCCTTTCCTGGCGTCCAGCTCGGGGTCTCGGCTATCTGCGGATTCCGGTGGCAGTACTCACGTAAACATGATGGGCGAATGAGTGCTTGCTGGCTTGTGATAGCCAACGAACAGACGGGGAAACGGAAAGAAAGAGAAAGGCTGTGTCTGCCAGGACAGGGCCTCAGATCAAACGCGTTCAATCGTTTGAGTCTGCTCGGTCGGAGGATAGTTTTCGGTTATGAGGCTCTACTTTGCTAAAAAGCAATGAGCGGGCGGACAATCGATGTGGCCGTGAATTGTAGCAAGCTCGCCTAGGAAAATAACAAGAAAAAGGAGAGCAAGGTGACACGAGAGGGGGTTGAAAGATAACAGAATGTGCGACACACGGGGCGGATGATGTCGTTTGCCGCTGGGTTCGTTGAAGTGCTCCTTTTCTTGCAGCGGGTAGTTCGGGGACGGGAGACTGGGCCGTTTTGATCGTAAATAGACAAGTCGGATCGTGGCACAGGTATGAGAGCGAGAGTAAATGTTGAGACAAGAAAAAGCCTCTCGAAAGCGAGCGTTGTCGTCACGAAACCGTGGGCTTTGCGAAGAAGCCGAAAAAGAGGCGCGTCAAAAAGGGGATGCAGGGCGTTGGAGAGAGAGTCGCGGTGGAGGAGAAAGCGCTGCTGCAGGTGAGCGAGTGACCTGACGCGATGTGCGGGCAGTCTGGGCGAACGGGAGACCGTGGTGGGGGAGGAGTTGAATCGACACGAAAATGCAAAGAAAGTGAGAAAAGAGAGAAAGGAAAATGGAAGAAGCCAAAAGAGAGAGATCGTGAGGAAAGAGAGAAGATCTAGAAAGGTGAAGCAAAAAGGAAAGAGGTAACAAAGAGGCCAGAACAAGAAAGAGAAGGACCGAACAGGGCAAAGGGGGGAAGGAGTGGAAAATAGGAGTCGCGAATTAAAAATTCGAATAGGGAAAGAGACCCAACTCCAATGAACAAATGAACCTGACCCAGGCCAGGTACAGAAAGAACTAGGTAAACTGGGCAAGGTACTGGACTAGGTACAGCAGGGCCAACAGGTCTGAAAAGGGTAGGAGAGGGCCGTAATTCTAATAAAACCCCTTTCGTGGGGCGGCGAGGGAAAGAAGGCGCGACTGACGACTGGGACTGGCGACTGGGGGCGTGGAGCGTGGTGGACTGTGGTTTCCTCCTTGGTCTTCTGGCAGGCGGGTTCTGAGCCACTGTTCTGTGTGTATCCTAGCACAGTTCCTGTTTTTTTTTAGGGTAGCGGCGATTTTAGTGGCTGCATGAGCTCTTGGCAAAATGCAAGACGGTGCACATAAAATGCAGGTGCAGCTGCATCGCTCCTTCCACTCTATTCGTACAGCTTCCGTTCGTGGGCCTCTGTCGTCAGACAGTGTCGTAGTGTCGGTCGTAGTTTCCTGCCATACCGCAGTTCCTGGGGCAAAATGGCAAAAAAGGTCTAAAAAGGCCTGCACTGTCCCGGTTTAGCAACAGCTAACTGCAAGCAGCCGCGCGTTCTCAGGTCCTTCGTGGAGGAAGGTTGCGAACGACCACCAATAAGGAAGGAAGGAAGCCACGCAGTCAACACGCTTTGATGCTGTCAACAGTGACCTCAGAGGCAGCCAAGACAAGCAAGACATTCAAAAGGCGAGCCAGCGGACGCGGCCGGGCATGAAGCTTTTCTTTTTGCCTTGAGTAGTTTGAGTAGTCCACAAAAAAGACAAGGACAGAAACCCAAGGGTCTAATTGACAAGAAAGCGACGCAAGGGACGGACTGGCCTTGTAGACCGGAATGGGGGTGGGGTTTGGGCTTTTGGAGGCGTTGACGAGGGATATGGAGAGATATGGGGATATGCAGGGTGTGTTGAAGCAGGCGGATCTGGAACAGACAAGATTGCGGTGCTTTCGCTGAGGCGGATGCCTTGATATGGTGATATACATGCTTCACCAAAAATACGGTGCAGAAGCTGTTGGTGAGATGATAATTGCCTGCACATATTTGGAGAGCTCCTTCCGTGCACGGGAACGTACGCGAGAGTTGTGCTCGTCTGCGAAGCTGCGGCCCACGTTGCACGGAGGGGCTCTTTCCCAGCAGCAGGCTTCTGGAACGTCCCGTTTAATTAACATGGTGTTGCATCACGGCAAGAGATCAGGGAAGGAGCGAAAAATAGGAGAAGGGGAGCATTCTGAGCATGCTGGACGCGGGACAAAACCGACAAAACGTCACCACTATTTTATGTAATAGTCCGTGCCGAGTGTAATAGCATATTGGGGTGTTGATATGGCGGTGCGTGGACGGTTAATACACATACGTTGGACGCCCTGTTGTAATATGCACGAATATGTCATATGTGGTATTAAGAGGAGGCATCGCTCTTTCCCTTGGTTGCGAAATCTTGTTTTGACAGCTGCGCGAGTGCCTTCCGTGTCAACGTTCGCAACGGTTGCTTAAACAGATGAGCCAATTGAGTCTAAACTGGAAAGTGCAGATAGGAAAAAAAATGTGTCCGAAGAGGAAAGAATGCAGAGCAAGCGAGGGCAGGCATTTAGAAAAAAGGAAAGAGAGACACAATGGCGGTACACACCGAAAACGCCCCCACGAGCAAGCACCCCCTTTCCGTGTCGAGTGTCTGCTCTTTCCCGCTCACGAATTCCCCAATTTGTCTCCAAGCTCTCCAAATCCCATCGTGAACGGCCCTCTTCTCCTGGACACGACATCTGAATTGCCTCAATTGCTCGCCAATTGGTAACACATCCGGCCCCGCGCATATCTTTTTTCTCTTTTCATGACCAGCTTGCTCGATCTTCACCTGTGATTGTCTCCACATCACCGCACCACGTCCGCACTAACAAGCACACCGTCGACGCTACCCCTGGACAGCATCGGCACTTTGCCTTTTTATGCTGCACGGTATCTCCCCCTCTGCTCTCCTTTTTATTCCTTTTATTCCCTCTATTTCTTTGTCCCCCCTCTTCCAGTCCTTAATTCCCCTTGTCAGAGCTGGCCGGGAACAGCTGAGGATACGGGGAAACAGCGTACTTTTGACACCTTTGGTCGATGGGCTAGAACGCGCCGTCTCTCGATTGCGATCCACTGAACCTTGACAAGAAGAGAAAGCTGATAAGCTAGACAAAGACAGGACCTAACAAAGGACAAGGACAAGGACCGGGAACAGAGAGGAACAAGCGGTCTGTCTTTAACACGTTTTCATACTCAGTAGGGACTTACCTGCCCATCAGGGGTGGTCCCCTATTTTTGAGATTTTCATTTGTGTGCGCGACCCTTGTTTGTCAATGTCCTTTTACGTTTTTACGTGTCTGTGTATCTCTTCTGGAATGAGAGCCTCGCCCGTTGTGCTAAGACAACGTGACAGCGAAACAGCGAAACAACAACAGAATAAAGAGGGCAAAAGACAAACTGAGCATCAAGGCACGAGACGTGAAGTCCGAGATGAGAGGCAGGGCAATGGACGACCTCTACGGCGGGTTCTTCAACAGCGTCTCCAACGTCCCCATATCAAACGCGAAGCCTTTTTGCCCAGTCCCAGGATTCCATTTGCAACAGCTCAATACTCCATAGATTTCCACACCAGCAAAAAAAAAAACCGGGGCATACAAGTCCTACAAGCGATGCATGTCTGTTCCTATTTCGCGGCTGTAATTAAACCTGACCCACCAAGCTTGCACCGGAGTTCTATTTTCGACTTTTGACATTGACAATAAGAAGCACGCGTGCGTCCACTGTCAGCACCGAAATTTCCTACTGTTACAATGACCCCATCGGGCAACGCTGCTTGTTGTTGAGGAGCAGAGAGGAACAGAAGCGGGCACTGCCGCAGGCCTAATGCTCCGTAATACAACACATAAAACGCTGAAATAAATAAGTAAGCTCGAAAGGTAACAAGAGAAAGCCAGCTGGAGACAGCCTCTGGTGTCTTTTGGTGTCAGGTCTGTGCGCAAGGGGGAGGGGGGGTTCGTCAACGGGAAACCCAGATCTGGGTTGATATGGTGGCCAGACCAGTCTATTCCAAAGTCAAAAGGAGGGACCGGTTCGTGCCAACGAAAACGGCGTATTACATACTCAATACGACCCTCGTATCAAAGTGAACTGAAATAAAGTCATGATTTCTATACCTATACCGGCCATTATGAACAACATCACTCCTCCTTTGTGGTGAGACTACATCTGCCAAAGATGCTCGCCCAGCTCCATCAGCTTCTCCCCCATTTGCCGGCGCGCCGCATTTTCGATGCCCCGCTCCGGGTTCGCCAGCTGCTCCGAGTAATACAGCTCAATCAGTTCTTTCAGCTCGTCATACGTAAAGGTGTCGTTGCTGTTGGCCGCTTCGCCGTCGGCGCTCTTGTCGGCGCTCGCAGCGTCAGCCTCTTGACGATCCTTGCACTCCTTGGCTTTGGCCACGATCGCGTCGGGTCCCTGGTCGAACAAAGCATAGTAGTTGGCGGCACGGGCGAGGTCGACACCGTCCTCGATATTTTTCAGGTTTTGCTGGAGGACCAAAATGTTGAGCTGCATGCGCCCGCAGCCGCGGCTGTTCATGGGCGTAACCATTTTTGCGTTGCCCACCAAGTAAGCGTTGACCAGTCGGCCTAGACCTTGGCGGACAAAGTCGACTTCGCGGTCACGCACAAGACAGCGGACGACAGTTTCGTCGTAGGCGATGAGTTCGCCGTTGAGCGACAAAATCTGGGGGTCGGGTTCGTTGACGTCCTGGTCGAGGAGGTAAGGCGCCGTAGCCTCAGGCGACAGAGCGACGCCGAGGGCGTAGGCGACGCGGCAGCGGACTTCGAGGTGCAGAGTGAGCAGCGACGTAGCCGCCAGCTCCTCATATGAAGAGACAATGCTGTCAAACGATCTGGAAGGTTAGTAGGGAACATAAGTTTGAATACTAGGGGCTGGAGGACGTACTGAACAGACTCCTGCGTCATGGGCAGGTAGACGGGACCGGCATCGGCCAATGCCTTGCCCGACTCGGTGTTAAGCAGCGTCCACCGCCGCTTGTCGGGCTTGGCCAGAGCGGACGAGCCGCCGGAGGCGCCGCTGGCACCCGAGCCGGCATTGTTGGCTGTCCGGCTTGGCCCCGTCGGATCGCCATCGGGCCGTGCAATGTGCCGCAGACCGCCAATCTTGACGGCCAGCCACTTCATGCTCGTGTACAGCAGACACAGCGAGGTAATGGCGTCGCGGTCCGAAATGACATCGCTCATGCCCAGCCGCTGGCTCTTGCCGCTGTAGCGGGCGAGCAGCTGCTCGACCTCGCGTTGCAGGAGTGCTGTCTTCTTGTGCATCAAGACAACTTGGTCATCGACGGCCGACGTGGTGGCCGTCGACGAGGCACCGGCGTCGGCGGCGTCGGCCAGCTCCTCGTCAACAGCCCAGAGGGCGCGCACGGTGTTGGCCACATCACCGCCCTCGAGGGCCAGGACGGCCGATACGCGTAGACGCTGGGTATCGGCGTCGCTGCCAGTGGAGCTGGACGAACTGGCAGAAGCGTCGGTCGCACTGCTGTCCACCTGCGTCTTGGTGACGAGCGCCTTGTACCAGCTGAAGCACCGATCATAGTAGCGCATCATTTGCGTGATAATCAGCGCACTCAATGCCTGGTCATGGGGGATGGTGCCGAGCATGCGGCAGAACGCTGTGACCACCGAGAAGAAGGCGGTGGTGCCCTTGAATACAGGCCGACGGGCGACCTGGCTCCATTGCGGGTCGATCTGGAAGGCGTCGGCTTCGCCAAAGACGGCATCGCTGAGCTTGCCTAGAGTCTCGTCGAGCTGGGGCTGGAAGACGTTGACCAAGAAGTTATCAAGGAAGGACGTCAGCGTGCTGGCAGCCAAGTCAGAGCCGGGAGGTACAATGCCTCTCAGGCGCTGCAGGAAGACGAGGGTCGGGGGTAGGAGTAGACTCATGTTGAAGACGCTGGGCTCAACCAGCGACTTGTGGAAGTCGCCAACACCACCGGCCTGTGCCATAGGATCGAGACTGCCGGCCGCACCGTAGCTCTTGCGGCCGCCCTTCTTGTCGCCACCTTTACGTTCGCCGCGGCTGGCACCCGCATTGGCGCCAGAGCCGGCAGCCGTGCCGCTGCCGCCGGCACCATTGTTGCTCGTCAGACCGGGCACGGCCGCACGGATGATACCGTCCAGGGCCTCGTACTCGGTAGCCATCTCGAGCGATTTGGCGTCGGCCTCGTTGAACTTGAAAATATTCTCGCGACTGTTGCCGGCGCCCAAAGATCCATTGCGTCCCAGGCCGCCGCCGTTGAGCAGCAGACTACTGCGGTCGCCACCGCCATGGCCACCACTGCGGTAGAGGTCGGCGTCGGTCGTGACGTAGTTGTGCAGGAGAGAGCGGATCTCGTTTTGGTACAAATTCCAGAGCTCCTTGAAGCTGCCCAGGAGAGCACTGTTGTTGCCAGCACCCTCGCGGCGGATGAGGGCTTTGATGTACTCATGGAAGATGCGGTGGCCTTCGGCAATGGCTTCGAATTTGCCGTACAGCGTCCACAACAGATCGTAAATGACATCGGCGCGCATTTGCGTTTCACGGCTGCCGTAGATGTGGAGACCGGCACTGGCAGCAGCAGCGGCGCCGGATGCGGCTGCTGACGAAGACGACGAGCCGCCTGCACCTGCGCCTGCGCCGCCAGAACTGGCATTGTTGGCGTCGCCATTGGCACCAGCGCCGCTTCTTTCACCCCCGCCACCGCGTGCAAGATAGGAGCCCGTCCCGCTGCTGCTGCCGCCGCGCAAAGAGCTCGGGTGCTTTTGGTCAATCTCATTGACCGTCTCGTGAACGACCGAAAACAGTTCGACGGGCAGGCGCTGCTTGAGCTGGTCGACAGCGGCCTCGAGCCGGCCGAGCTTGTTCAAAGACTCGACAACAAGCGTAATGTAGTAGAAGGTGTCGCCCTCTGGGTTGCGTGCCGGGTCTTCTAGGACGGCGTGCTCGACGTCCATGCTGTCCAGCAAGGCGAAGAAGGGTACAAAGTTGGCGGGCGTGTCCGAGGCGGAGGCGGTGACACTGGGCGAACCGACGCTTCCACTGTTGCTGTTGCCGCTGCTACCCGACGATCCACTACCCGCACCCTGGTGCTTCGCCAGCGTCTGCCACCGCTCCTGGCAGTAGGGCGACTTGAGGTATAGGTGCTCGTGCAGTTCTTCGACCAAAATGTCCATGAGGGCCGTCTCTTGGTTGGCGAGGTAGCTGCGCAAGTCGGACAGCGCACCAATGCCGTCGAGCTCGGGCTTGCGCAGTTTGCGCAGAGCATTTTGAAGGACCTCGACGGCCGTCAAAAACTGCTTCTCGGAGATGCGCGCCTCCAGCCGCTCAGGCACCTGGCGCAGTTCGTCGAGGTCGGTCAGGGTCTGCAGCAAATCATCGTACTGCTGCGATGCCGTGTACAGTTTGGCCAGTTCTGGGTCGCTCTTGCACAAGCTCGTCTTGGACGCGGCGAGCCCCTCCTTGAGCACGCGCACCTTCTTTTGGGACGCCTGGATGCTGCTCTGGATCTTGTGGAAAGTACCGATGGAACTGTTGAAGCCCTGATGGTAGTCGTGGACAATCCCCTTCAAAGAATCTTGGAGGTACTGGTGGGTGCGCTGGAAGGCGCGGTACTCGTGGGCGCGGCCGACGGAGCTGCCATCGAGTAGTTGGAGGGCCATTTGGACGGGAACACAATCGGTCTGGCACATGGCCGGCCATTCAGTGCGGATGCGGTCGAGGGCGTCCTGGCCAATCTGGCGGCGCTCGGGTTGGGAGGAGTTGTAGCCACCACCACGATCGTCGCCGCCACGGCCACCACTGCCGCCGCGATCCCGACCATACTGCTGCTGCGGCTGCAAGTTCTGTTGCGAGGGTTGCTGTCGCGGCCGGCGCTGGGATGGAGGCAGTGGACCCCGTCCGTCGTACTGGTCGTAGGGCTCATCCTCGCTGTCGGCCTGCTGGTACATCTGGCGGCCGCCTCCTCCGCCCATTCGTGGCGGTGGACGACGGTCGCGTTCGGCGCGGTCTCGATCACCACGGTCACCACTCCGGTCACCGCCGCGTGATGACGAGCTCATGTATCCTCCTCCTCCTCTGTCACCACCACCTCTATCGCCACCTCCACCTCCGCCTCCACCGCCTCCATTGCTGCTACTGTACCCATCACCGTATGGGTCGTACTCGTCTTGTTGCGGTGCCAGCCGCTGCCGCGCGGGGGACACACTCTGTGGGGGAGGTTGTTGCTGTGGTGGTGGTTGTCTTCCTGGCGAAGAGCTCAACTGAGGCTGCGGCGGCGGTGGACCAAAGTTGCCGTAGCCGTTACCGTTGCTGCGGTAGCTGCCGCCGTACCGGTTGGCCATGGCGGCGAGGGGGCATGGGCTGGGGGCAAGTGAGGGAGGTTGTCAATCCGTTGTGTCTGGGTATATATTATCGTCGCGTTGCTATCGGTAGTCGTCGATTGGGGGGTCGTGCTCGATATCGTGTCGTGCGACGAAAAGGGAAGGATCGTGATCGTTGGATGTGGGTGGTTGTCGACGCAAGGCAGGAGCGAAACGGACGGCAAGGAGCTTGCCCGAAGTGGACTTGTTGCACTGAAACGCACGACTGGTCAAGCAAGCCGCGACGTTTCCCCCAGCCTCTTAAGAACGGCAAGATGTGATTGGCCGAATGGTGCTATAGTGGGGCTATCCGCACATGCCTAGGGGATCAGTCGCAATACTACTGACACGCGACGCCCACCAAAAGTCGCCCCTGAATTACAGCAATCCACGTTGCCTACCAACAGTTGACTGGTGTGAATTATAGGGTCTCTGGCAGTGAACTGTTGGAATATCTAATAAAATCAACACAAATTTACGAGAACATGTCAGACTTCTTTCACATTTCACATATAATTTATTCCATGTTTTATTTGGTATTTTCATTGTTTCAATGTAACAGTAAAAAGCCTCAATATAACGGATATCTTTGAATATCTTGGGTATGTACCCTTATGTCCCCTTGCCGCTTCTTTAAGACAAAACGTCACCTTATAAATTCCGTATTTCCTCTCTTCATCATATCCATGTCCTTATTTCCACCAACTTGTCCTTTTTCGTGTTTCCCCTTCCCTTCCCCTTTTTACAGCACTATCGTATCCTCTTACTATCATTGACCTCGTCTGTACTTCCCTCGCTACTCCTCTACGCATACGAGAACGCCTGCGACGCCGAGTCCTGCTCGTCCATGAGCAGCATTGGCGCCGCTCCCTCCTGGACATTGTACTGCAGCGTCATGTCGACATTGCGGCCGTGGATCTCAGCAACACCTGCCGACAAAATGTTGAGGAAGGGAATAAAGTCGTCAGACTCGCGGAACTGACAGCGGTTGGACTGGGACTCGCAGTGCTGCATCAGAGCGTTGACCGTTTCAAACAGGTCAAAACACGAGGGGCACTGCACGCGGACCTTGGAGTGCGCCGTCTCCGAAGACAGGTGGGCAATGAGCTGCCCCGGCTTCTTGAAGACCTTGCCAATTTTCTGGCAGCTGGTCCACGGGCAGTTGTAGCGGTGGCTAATGGGGTTGTAGTAGCGGCCGACACTGAAGTTGGGGTGCTTCGGGTGGTGGATGGTAATGGCCATTCTGGTGGACGGAGTAGCGTCCATGCGGTAGATACCGTTATCCGCAGTGCCGATTTTGATGGTGTTCGCGTCGTAGTTGTCTTCCCCGTCTTCGCCGCCACCAAGGCCGCCCGGTCCAGCCATGGCCGAGGCCTTCCAGGCAGCCACAGCCGCGGCGACCTCGTCGGGGCTGCTCTGGCCAGTGAGGCCATGGATGCCGGCATTGGTTGCTAGCTTGGCTATACGAGCACCCATCCCGGGAGGACCGACGGGGGGTGCGGGAGTGGCATGGCCGCTGGGTGCCCGCACACCACCACTTACACCTCCACCAACACCGTACTTGCCCGCCTCGGGGTTGAGCA
Organism: Ophiostoma sp. CBS 140.51; assembly: GCA_029298735.1. Classification (NCBI taxonomy): domain Eukaryota; kingdom Fungi; phylum Ascomycota; class Sordariomycetes; order Ophiostomatales; family Ophiostomataceae; genus Ophiostoma; species Ophiostoma sp. CBS 140.51. The sequence goes on from JANSLP010000197.1 coordinate 17,784, forward strand.
TGGCCTGACCAGCCCACACGTTCAGACCCTGGAAACGTTGGTTGATGGCGTTGAGATTGTCGTCCGTCAGCAGATCGGGTGCCTTGGAGTCGCCCTGGCGAAAGGCACGCGCTGCCTGGTGGTGGTTGAGCAAGTTCGTGCCGGCGCCGAAGCTCAGGTCGTCGTCTTTGACTGCCTTGCCCTTGCCTTTGACGTCGTGCTTGGTCTTTGCGCTTGTTGCGTTTGCGGCGCTCACGTACTTTGGGTCGACGACACCACCCACACCCATCTGGCGTTGCCGCTTGATGAGCAAAGCCTGCGAGGCCTGCATGGATGTCGGCGGGACGGCATTGCCGTCATTCTTCTCACGGTCCACCAAGTTGCCGCGGATGCCGCTGGCGGTGGTGGTGCGCACACTCTCGAGCTTGGACTCGGCGGCAATGGCAGCCGCGACGTTGGGATGGATATTGATGAAGCTGCCGAAATCGCCCACAGTCACACCGCTGTGGTTGAAGATGCCCAGCTGGGTCTGCCGGCTAATGGCCGCGTCGGGGGGAACGGCAACACATTCGCCGCCGGCAGCGCTGACGACGCCTGGAACGCCTGGTACGCCTGGGGCGCCAGGAATACCGGTCATACCCTGGATGGCCGCCACGGGCACCGGCTCGGCATTGACATTGAACCCACCGTCGTCGCGGACTGAGCCGCCACCGCCTTCGAGGGCTGCCTGCGCGGCAGCACTGGCAAATAGGTTGGTGGCCTGCACTTGGAGTCCACGACTTTCCTTGACACGTTCGGCGCGGACGTGCGGGCACTCGTCATTGTCCAAGTGGTACATGAGCGAGTGCAGGCGGGTAAACTCTATCTGGCAGCCGGGGCACTCGAGCTGCTGCTTGACCGGGTGGTTGAGCTGGTAGTGCCGCACCAGACCCTCAAAGGTGCGATGGTCGAGCTTGCAGACATGGCAGCTCATGTGGGACTTGCGCTTGGTGGCGCGGATCATGTCCCATTTGTGGGTGAGAAGGGCTTCTTCGGTGCCAAAGACTTGGACACCCTCAGGGCACTCGTAGCACTGAAAAAGGCTTTCCTTTTCCTTGGGCTTGGCCTTGTTTCTATTTCTGTACATGGTGGCGGTGGGTGTGTCGACGACTTGTTGTTGTGTGGTAAAGAAGAAAAAGATGGACGTGAAAGGTGAAAGAATAAATGATATTTATCTGAGACGAGACCAAGATGATAATGGAATTCAATGGAAAGAGGTGGCCCATTGTTGTATTTACAACCACCCACAGAGGGAAGGAACGATCAAGAGCTTCACCATGGGCTCCTTCCGTGTAAGTCAATAGTTACTCGACCGCCAGGACTGTTCGCCAGCTGTTGCCACTTGGCAGTTATGAGGGCGCTCTCAGACTCCATGATAACGGTCCCACAAACTGTTCTATTTGACCAACAATAAGTCGTGATGGCCCAGTGAGTTGAAAGTCAACAAAAAGTCTCAATGTTGACGATGCAATTGTCTTGCTCGATGTGATGCCACGGTGAGGAAATGGTAAGGACAAGCTGAAGAGAAGCTCCAATTCTTACGCTTGTAAAGTCCACTGTGGGGAAACTGTGCATTTTAGCTCTCTTGCAAAATATCGTCTTCTTCTCTGCCGGCAACAATATATGTCCTGGTAATGTTCCTTGTCGGATTTCTGGATAAAGATCGCTCTGTTTGTTCTGTCGCTCTTATTTGCCGTGTTTTATTCCCTTCAATTTTGCATGAATGCGGCACATCGTTTTTTCAGGGGCGACCTGGTTGGATACAAAGAGGATGGACAAAAAGACAAAAAGACAAAAAAGACATGTGGCTTTCTTGAAGTGGCGGAACGCTAAATACACTGTACGCAGTCTGGAGTCCACAGTTGGCGCGCCCCCAGCTTTCCCAACAGGGCTACAATACGGACGCTCCACACTTCCAATCCCCAACCACGCCTTATCACGTCAGCAGTGACGGAGGCCACGGGCGAGCTACTTCCTTCATCCTCCAAAAAGGCCAGCCTCGCATTTACGTTTCGACAAGTACTCTGTATCTGAACTCTATTTCCTAATTTCTGGCAGCATATATCTCAATACCGCCGCTCTCGCATCTCGTTCACCTTTCTTCCTCAAACATCACTACTTGCTCCTTTATCTCACCACCCACTCAATTGAATCGACATCACACCCGACAAATCATCATGGCCACGTCACGGCGCAACGCCAAGTCGCCCACCATTCGGCGGATTCGTAGGTCCTCCTCTGTCCCCTTTCTTTTGAGAGCCCCACACTAACTTGTCAGTCCGCGAGGCCCAGGAACTCGCCGCATCACCGTCCGCCGACCTCGCCGCTGCCCCGCTCGAAACCGACCTGTTTGAATGGCACTTTACCCTAAGAGGCCCGCCCAACTCGGCCTATGCCGACGGCATCTACCATGGGCGCATTGTGCTCCCCCCGACCTACCCCTTGAGACCGCCGTCTTTCCGTTTCGTGACACCCTCGGGCCGCTTCGAGGCGAACCGCGAGATTTGTTTGTCGATTAGTGGGCACCACGAGGAGACGTGGCAGCCGGCATGGGGCTTACGGACGGCTCTTGTGGCGCTGCGTTCCTTTATGGAGACGGACCCCAAGGGCCAAGTGGGCGGGGTGGACGCGTCGGATGCGGTGCGGCGGCGGCTGGCGGGGGAGTCGGGCGCATTTGTGTGCACGGGTTGTGGCGGACGAACGAATGCTGCCATTTTAGAAGAAAGTGCAGCAGAAGAGAAGGCGGCGGGGAAGCAGAGCAAGGAGGAGGAAGCTGTGCCGGCAGAGCTGAAGCTAGTGTTTCGGGATGAGCTGCCGACGCCACAGACTGCGGCGGCAGCAGGGTCGAGCAACAATGCGAGTTTAGCACCCGCAACTACACCTGCCACAACGACGACAACACCACTCGAGGGACAACTGCCGTCACCACCTCCTCCTCCGGCAGCTGCACCTGCGCATGCCGTCCCTGTCCCGACGCCGACGATCCCCCTGCAGGCACAGCCACCAGCACCGGCGCCACCACTGACAATCGCTGCTGGTCGAGCGGCCGCGACAGGAAATGCTCTGACAGGACAAGCACCACCCACCCCGCGAAGACAGGTCCAACCCCGACAGCAGATCCGTGCACGCCCGCATTCGGACGAGGCGGTCCCCGTGTGGGTGGATAGGGCGATTGTAGTACTGAGTGTTGTGCTGGGCGCGATGCTCTTGCGGTTGATCTTGGGGTAGGAGATGATGGGTGATTGTGTTCAAAAACGGTCCACGGCGTTCACGATGATTTACGGACTTTGGGTTTCATTTCAGGCGTTACGGTCTACTTTCATCTCTTGCTTTCTGCTTTCTTATACCATTTCGAACATAGTTCCCCAATTTTTGCAAAAGGGGGAATAGATATTAAATGATAACACGTTGATTAACTTGTAACTTTAATTTATTGCTTTTTGTGTAGTACCTATCGAGCTATTGTAGTCATACTGCTGTGTGTTTCGTTCGTGGGTATCGATGTTGCCCCCAAAATAATACAAAAGTCGTGAAAACAGACAAGAAATAGAGGAAAAGAAGAGGACTCGGAAGTAAAGCTGTCGGAAAGAGACAGAAGACAATAAAAGACACCCCAACGCCCATAGCAATGCGAAAGTAAGCCAGTAAAGGCAGTAATCGAAACCAAAGCCAATGCCAGACCAAACCAAAAACCAAAAGGAACAATATCAATACAGACAACGGCAGCACAAATCATGTTACTCATCGTCCCCTTCATCATCCTCTTCCATCGCCGCGTCATACTCCCCCACACGCCTCTCATGTGTCTCGCCCTCTTCCTCAATGTCAGACAGCATCATTTGTTGGAGATTCGTATCTCCGTTTGTTTCTGGGTTGACAGAAACGCTGGTATCGTTTGGAATATGCACCGTCACGTCCGACGCAACATACACCTGGCCCACCAGCAGCCACCACCACTCCGACACCGTCTGGCTGTTGGGCGGGTTGTCAACTGTCTGCTCGCCATTCATATTGTTGTCGTCCCCGTTAGTGTTTCCCTCTGAGAGAATACCAGCCTCCACACCCCAGTCCATCAGCATCTGCACCTCAAACGGCTCAATGATTGGCCGCAGGTGTGCCGCTGTCTGCCGGATCGGCATGGCACCACGGGTCGCCAGCAAAAACACAACAGCACCCGCCAGCTTGGCAAACCACTTCCGGTCTAACACGCCAAAAAAGTCGCGCCAGATGGGCATCTCTTCGTTTGGGCCCACCCGCGGCGGCGGAGGCAGAACCTGGTTGTCGGCCTCGTTGGGGTCAACACCGCCATCGGCTGCCACAGACCCGGCCACGTGCAGCATCATGGCAGCCAGTTCTGGATCGTCATTGTACACATACTTGTCCGTCGGAACAATGCGCGTGCGGAAACGCTGGTAGTGCTTGGGGAACTTGCGTGACTCGTAGTTGCCCGGCTCAAAGCCGAAGGGAATCACCGGTGCATCGATCGACTCGACAACGACGCGGCCATGCGCCTGCAGGTTCATGAGCGCCATGACCATGCCGTCGTCGTTGGTATCGACAGGGATTTCGTAGGCTTTCGAGTTGCCACGGCGGCCGTGGAAGCACGCATCCAGTTCCGTCTTGAACGCAAACGCCTGCCGATACTTTTCCTCCACAGCGCTCTTCTCGAGCGTGCTCTCATACGCTTCGGTCAGCGTGTACATCCGACCACCCAGGGCAATCAACGACTTGGTGCGCCGCAGGATGCGGTCGGTCGTCAAGTTGCCAATGACTGTCTGGAGCAGCGCGTTGGTAGAAGCCTCGTCCAGCGTGCCTTCGATGGTGTCGTTCTTGCTGTGGATTCTGGCGCCCAGGGTGCCCAGTGTAAGCAGCTTTCTCTTAATACGCGAGGGCTGGTACCGCGCATGGGGCGTGCCGCACAGCGCACGGATCCACGAGCGGGCCACCATATACCGTAGCTTATCAACGGCGCCCTCGGTCTCGGCCTCGGTGGGCGTGGCGGGGCCCAGCCTGTCAATAGCCGTGGCGGCTGGCTCAGACGCTGTGTCGTGCAGACGGTTCCAGACAGAGCGCGTGGCATGGAAGAACTCTTCACGCCAGCCCGCTGTGCGTGACTGCGGCAGATCCACGAGCGTATGGCTCTTGTCGAGGTCCTCGCGGGTAGCCGGCAGGGCATTTGCATCGTGGCGCATGAGCCTCAACGCCCATCCTACGAGCCAGCCCCAGTTGTAGGCCAGAACGTTTTCGTAGTCGAGCGGAGGGATGGTCTGCTGCTCATAAGCCTCGATAAATGCCTGCTGGAACCGCTCGGTAAACTTGTCAATATGCGCCTGTCGCTCCTTGCGCGTGTTCTTCCAGAAATTGCGCAGCGCCGACAGCCGCTTGTCTGGGAACAGCCGCATCATGAGACCCCAGTCAATCGTCTGGCTCAGACCGCCCAGCAGTGTCCGCACCACAATAAACGCGGCCACCAGCGTGTCGTTGGCCGTCCAGTCCATACCGCCGGCCGCTGCCGATGCTGAGGCAGACAGGTGCTGGATGTAGTCGGCCGGCTTCTGCGGGTAGCCAGTCAGCTCGCGGCGGGAACTCATGCCGTACTTGGCTTGCCGAGCCTGCTTCTCGCGCAGAGCCGCCAGCTCGCTCGTGCTGCGGGCCCATTTCTTGCGTTGGGACGGCGTCGTGTTTGGCGCGAGCGTGCTTGGATGTGCTTCCTCGCCGTCCAGAAGGCCGTACGGGATGGTGTTGACGGTGTACAGGTTCTTGGCCACCCAGCGCAGGGGCGGGTGGGCAAACTTTTTGGCCTTCTCTTTGCCTGCCGTCTGTGCCTCGACATCTTCTGCGGTCAGGTGTTCGCCAGGGAAGGCCAGGTTGAGGAAGACGTAGTGAGGCGCTACGCTGGGGTTGCGCAAAAGATCGGCTCCATCTTGTGACATCTCCCAGCTCCGACAGTGCTCGAGGTCGCGATTAAAGATACCCTCAGGCGTGTCGTCGAATTCGGGTAACTTGTAGTTGGAACGCAGCATGGAGGCGCACTCGTTGGCCGACCGTGGCAGGTTGGCGCGAATCAAGGCCTTTCTGGTCGGCATGAAGCCGTCTATGGTGAAGCTGGCATCGCTCTGGCGCTCAAAGAATGTATCTGTCAAGATAGGCCACGACCCGGGCGACTTCTTGCGCAGATCGTAAAGAGTGTGTGTCTTGGTGACCATCTTGTACGCGCGCGGCTTGGGCAACTGGGACGCCGGGCCGCTGACAAAGTGTTTGCCAACCGAGGCATAGTCGACCGTGTCTCTCCCCCCGTCCTGGCCATCTTCCAGTAGCGTGTTAGGCGTGAGGAAGTGGATGAACGTCGTGGTGTTGTCTGTGCCTTTGTCTCTGATATAGGCGGACTTGTTCTTGTCCCAATTCAAGTAGAAGTCGTCTTCGGGCGAGAAGAAGGACGCGGGGAGGCTGTCGAGGCCAGGATTGGTGCTAGGTGCTGCCAGCGGACTTCCTGTGACCCCGAATGTGTTCGAATTGGCGCTGGCTCTGGCTTGGGGTCTGACCTTAACTGTGCGCAGCGCCGGGTCGATATCGGCCTCGTTATCGTCTTCATCGACTCCTTCGCCGTCCTGATGATGACCCAAGGCCTTGAGCAGGCTATTCTCGGTGGCCGGGCCAGTGTACTTGGTTTTGCGCCGCTTGGGAGACTGCTCGGCTGAGGCGCCGCCAATAATGTCGCCTGCAGTGAGCATCGACTTGCGCTTGCGACCAGGTGTCCCTGTTCCCTGCCCTTGCTGGTTTGAATCGTCATTGTTGTCGCCGTCCTCTGCGTCATCATATCCCACAACAAGGACTGCATTCGACGTCGGCCGGGCTGCTTGCGGCTGCTCGTAAAAGGGAGCGTTAAGAACTTCAATCTCGGGCTGCAGTGGCCGCCGTCCTCTTGAGTTGCGCCCCGTGTGCTTGTCGAGAATGTTCAGAATGGCCATGTCCTTATCCGTGGGCGTAAACTCGTCGGGCACATAGGGCTGTGGGTAGGCTTGTCGGATGCGCGTTTTGAACTTTTCGGCCGTCACCGAGTTGACAAGGTTGGTGCCAGGACGAGCCAGGAGACGGCAGTAGATAAACTGGCCCCTGGGGTCCCGGAATCCAAATGTGTGCTCCTCGACTTCTTTGGACATCTCGAGCTTCTTGACGGCCGCCTTGATGACGGTGAGAGACGGCGGGTCTTCGCCTGGGAACTTGCGCGTGTAGATGTGGAACACAGCGTACCACAGAGAACGATCGCTGGGGAAGATACACTCGTAGCTGTTAAGCAGGTACTGAATAATCTCCATGACGATATAGGAGCGCAGTGAAGACGGAGTCAGCTTGGTGCCGTTCTTGGGCAGAGGCGGCATCTTAAAACCGTCGACTCCAGTATTATCGGACGAGTCGGTCTGCCTTGCATGATCAGACAAGTTGTTGACTGCCCTCAGGAGTGCGGGAGTTGATGAGGTGCTGGTTGTACCTGCACCAGGAGGAGGCGTGGCATCGTTTGTGAGAAGAGCGACATGTTGTGAAGTCTCCGCAGCAATAGAGGCAGACGCGCTCCGTTGAGTGTTGCCATTCTTTAAGTTAGCCTTTGTTGGGCCAGGAGGACCGTCACCCGAAATGGACGCAATCCCGATTGCACCCAAATGCACCGTGCTGCCCATTGTAGTGTCTTGGTTGTCTGGTGCTGGTACGTTCGAAGGCCCGTCACTCATATGGACGTCTTCGGGAGATTCTTCTCTCGAGTCTGACCAAACAAGTCTTGCACCTGTAATGCCGCGTGGGTGATCTTCGCGGTCCTCGTCGCTGCTATCGGATTCTTGCAGTCGATAAGGCCGGCGACGGTTGCCGTGCACTTTGGTGGTAGTCTTGTGGCGGCCTTCCTTCTTTTGCCGCGGTACGGAGGCGTCTGATGAGTCTGATGCCTCAGAGTGCGATGGCGAGTGGGAACGGGTCGATGCTTGGGAAAGGGGAGAAGTCTCTCTAAAGGTGCCAACGGGTTGCTTGCGTTCACGGAGGGCACGTCCTCTAACAATGCGACCTCCTTGTCCAGGCTCAGCTTGCTCGGCGTGTTGTTGCTGTTGTTGCTCTTCTCTTTCCTGCTGTGCTTGCCGTCGTTCTTTCTCCCGTTCTTCTCGCTGCTGCTTCTTCTGAGCCTCCTTGTCGGCGGCCGAGATGGGCACGTAGTTGGGGTTGCAGGCGGTCCTTGCTTTGGTTTGGTGGTACTGCAGGCCAAGCAGGTTCTTCCAGACGCCGTTGCACGTCTCGCAGACAAACTTGTTGGGGCCGGCCTCGACTGGCTTGCCGGGCTTGCCGGGCTTCTTGTTCTTTGTGCCGGGCTGATGACCACCTTTGCGGACTGGTGTCGCGTCGTCGGCGGCCTTGTCTTCTTGTGGTTCTTGCTGAGGCTGGCTTGGGGTGCGAAGAGCGACCAAAATGTCACGAAGGGTGATGGCGTGCTTATCGTTGTTCTCAACCTCCTCGTCCAAAATAAAGACAAAGGGCCAGGTTGTGTCTGATGATTCTTGAGGAGTCTCTTCTTGATCGTCGTCGTTCTCGACAGGCTTGCTTTCACTCGTCTCTTTTGCTTCCAAAACAAATGCTTGACCGTCACCGCCGGGTGCTCTACGGATGACTGGGTCACCAACTAGGTCGTCTGTTGTAATGGTGATGGGCTCTTTGGGGTGTGCTGGACGGCGTCCACGACGAGGAATGGCAAGGGTGCATGAGAGTGTCTTGGTGTCAATATCGACGGTGAGGTGGCCTTGTTTACCATTGTACTGGCAGGCGACAGGCTCCAGGCCAACAGCAAGCGACTGAATTTCGGCAAGGGAAGACTCGGATCGTTCTTTCTCATTCTGGTCCTGATCGTTGGCCGGATCGTTCTCCTCGTTATCGTTGTTGTCCTCTTGGTCGGACCTTCCGCTTTCATCGGCATCGGCCTCGACCTCAATTTCAGCCTCGACCTCTCCATCCTCATCGCTCTCGTTTGGCTCGATCCGGATGGCGCCTTCCTTGTAGCCTTGCTGGTTTGCGAGGAAGGTGCGATCACGCAACTGCCGAAAATGGAAAATGACCACAATGGATCTCCTTCTCCGACCGCGACGTTCTCTTGTCCACGGATCCAGCGAGTTAGCTTCACCCAGACGAACAGGAGGCTTTGGCGCTGTGTCCTCTTCCTCGGCTTCAGCCTCGGGAGCTTGAGTCTCATCGGCATCTTTGACCTCTTCAGCTGCCTCGTTGTCGTCCGCCTCCTCAACTTGTCTTCTTCGAAACCCTTTCTTGGGTGGCCGGCCTCGCCCGCGTTTTGGTGGTGACGGCTTGGGTTCAGGGGCTTTAGTTAGCCCGTCTTCTTCGCCTTCTTTAACCTTGGGTGGACGGCCCCGTCTCTTTGGTGTCACGGGCTCGGGAGGTTCTTCGACGTCATCCTCGACGTTCTCAGCGTTCTCAGCGTTCTCCGCGTTGCCTTGGGCGTCAACGTCGGCCATTTCCGTGTCAGCCACTTCAACTTCGGCATCTGCCTCAAGTTCGACTTCTCTGATTTTGGGCGGCCGCCCACGCCTCTTCTTTGGCTGTGGAGTGCTTGCATCTGCGCCAGGCGTACCATCTCCCTCAACGGCTGTATCGTTGAGCGGATACTTTCTCGGTCGGCCTGTCCGTCCTAGCTTCTTTCGTACATAGGGCTCCGAGAACTTGGCCTCTTGCTCGGCCAGCTCTTCTTCCGTCATGGGCGGTGGTAAGGGTGCAAACCCGTATAGGCGGCGCAGTTCCTCGGCGGGGAGGTCGGCTAGTTTACCGGCTTCGCGCAGCTCCCAAAACTTTTCGGCGTCAGTGCTTCCCTCGGTGGCAGCGGCAGCATCGGCCACCTCTTTTTCGACATCGTCGACGGACTCGCCATTGGCAATGCGCTCGGCGAGTTTGGCATTTTCAAGCGTGCGAAACAAATAAGCCTTGTTCTTGCCCACCCGAGACGGCTCGCAGTGCAGCTGGAACTTGATGAGATGGTCGGGCTGGTTCCCCGGGCGGGACATGGCCGTCACGAGAGAAAAGATGTACCGCGAAAAAGATGGCCCCAAAGTGGCGCGACAGATTTCGGGAGATGTAATGCCATCGATGCCGGCGCGGTCGATGGTGTCATAAATCAGGTTGGCCAGGGGCACATCCAGGGCCCAAGCGGGCTTGGAGAGAGCAATGACGTTGGAGCCGAGGAGACTGCCGCCAACACCTGTCAACTCGTCTTCGTCCTCGTCTTCGAGCAAGCCCATCTCGCTCTGGTTGTCAGCACCCCCCCCATATGACAGTCTGTCCTGCTCCTTCTTACGTTTTGCACGCAGTTCTGTCAAGGGTGCGCGGCGGCGGCCGGCGGCCAGGTAGACGGCCCATTCGCCCGGGGTCGGGTCGCGCTCGTACTTGATGCAGTCCTTGAACAGCTGGCGCTCGTCGGCACGCATGGCCGCGACGTACTTCAAAATTCCAGAGGCGACAAACTCGCGCGAGGCACGGGCCAGCGTACGCATCTGCCAGCGCATACCGACAATGCCGAGCTTGACTTTGAGGTCGACGACCCGAATGACGCCCCAGGCTTTGACCACTGCCAAAATGGTCTGCCCAAACGAGTCAAAGTCGAGGGCATCGCCGAGCCAGCGGTTGCGCCAGGGCACGGGCGCCAGGTCTTTGCGCAAAAACTCGGGAGACAAGTCGATGCCGTTACTGGCCAGTTCTTTCGACGACTGGAGCGTAAGAGTTTCGGTGGACTCGGTGGCCGACGTGGGATCCGCGTCAAGCTCAATGGGCGCAAACTCAGCCAGCCACAACATGCTGGTGCGGTACCCGCGGGCAATGGTGGTGCGTTTGACAGCGTAGCCCTTGGCGGCGAGGAAGTCGGTGCGTTTGGGGACGGAGCGCTTGTCCTGGCCGACGAGTTCGCGCAGGTCGGCCTGGAGGATACCTCGGGTGCGGGCCGTGGCGATGCCCTGGAGACACTGCCACTCGAGCATGGGAATCTTCTTGTAGTCGACGTCGTGGCCTGTAAGAGTGTACCAAATGGTCTTTTCAGTGGCGTAGAGGCGCGGTCGTGTCGTCGAGTCTTCGTTTGCAGCGGCGGCGGCGGCTTCCGCGGCGATGGCGGCCATGCTCTTGGGTGCACGTCTGTCTTTGCGTCTTCCCGTTCCGTCCTTGGCAGGCGTTCGTGCTGGCGTTCTCGTTGGTGTTCCTGCCGGTGTTGACGATACTGACGAAGAAGCAATGTTAATCTTCTGGTCCTCGGCATCCTCAATGGCCGGGTCGATAGGAACTGGTGGTTGAGGTTCAGGTAGAGCGAGAGCTTCGTCCAGCGTGAGGTTGCTCCGGTCACCGTTACGTCCCACAAGAATCTCGGGCCGCTCGACTAGCCACTCCCAGGTCTTGCGGGCCAGCGGCATATCGACAAACACGTCTGCAGCCGGTGTTGCCGCTGGTGTTCCGGCCGCTGTTGGCGTTGCTGGCGCATTGTTGCTGCTGATGCCTGCGTCTTCTTCTACGGCTTCTGCCTTGGGCTGGGCCCGGCTGTTAAATCGGCTCACGGCTGTCACAAAGTCCGCCACCCGGAAGCCTACACTGTTAGCTGTGGTCGACATATAAAGCCATCTGAGAATGCGTTCACTCACCCGTCTCGCCGCAATAGGCCGTCTCGGCGACGAGCCAATCAATCAACTCGTCGAGTCCCTTGGCCATGGCTGCGTTGTGTCCGCATGCTGGGGTGGGCGTGTACTGAGATAAAATAAAATGAATCGAGATATTGATATTTGATAGCTGATGATTTTGATAATATCGTCGTGGGTGTGGATATCGTTGATGAGTGTGGATAAAAAAACGTAAAAAAAGACAATGGAGCTCTAAAAAATTGCACAGGGCGGGGCTCGAACGCGTGCCGTCTGGAACGCGCAAAACGAAGAAAGAGCGTGTTTTCTGGGGCAAACGTTAAAGTGGCCCACATTTATCCGTGTGAGCTTCTTTTGCACGTGACTCTGTCGACTTCAGAACTCATCGTCAACGACAACCATCAGCTCAACTCACACCATGGGAAAGCCAATGACGAGCAACTGGGATATGCACGGTCTTTTTGAATACATATAGTATATCACAAACGTCTCGCCAGTTATCTACGTCCGCATCTGGCTTGGCAACGGAAGGACAGTCAAGACGAATAGGCATCACGTGATATCAAATGAAGTTATCTCAACGCAGACAACGTCGACAATCCAAAAACGCTGATGTTTGTATTACCGCTGTATGATATATGCCTTCCCTCTCTTCTTTTCGGCTCCTCTTTACTCTCTCGCTACTACCCGTGTGCCCTTGCCTCGTGCGCGCTCGCCGGGCTTGGTGACCCGTCCGGCGGCCACAGCGCCCAGTCGATGGTTCACGCTCTTTTTGGCCGACGCGCCCACTCGCAGTCCAGCCACGGCCGCTGCCACTTCGGCACTCCCCTGCCCACCGCCCTCCTTTTTTTTCTGGGCAAACTTGAATTTGCTGCTGTCAATCTTGGTCAGCTCCGGTGGCGCGCCCACGGTGTCGTGGATACCGGCCCGGACCGTGCTCTTTGTCGCGGCGCCGCGTTTCCGGTTAAACTCCGCCCAGACATCGTCGTCGGCGGCGCCGTAGTTATTGGCGCTGCCGCCCGCGCCCAGCTTGCGCTTCTTCTTGCCGCCAGCGCCCTGTTTGGTGGCAATGCCCTGCTGAAAGTCCAGGCGCCACTTGACACCCAGTGTCTCGTCGAGCTCGGCCTCGCGCTCTTCGGCCTCTTCACGAGCCTCGGCTTCGCGCTCCTTGATGCGGACGTCGTCCTGGCGCCATTGATCATACAACTTGTGGAGCTTGCGTTCTTGCTTGGTGCGGTAGGTCTTGGCGATGCCCAGCGGGTCCTTGCCGCCGGCGCCGCCCGGTGTAGACTTCTTGATGAGGCCAGCCAAAGGCAAGGCGGCGTCGACGCGAGAGTAGAACTCGGACAGGCGTTCGCCAGGGCGGATGGTGAGGGCGGGTGTGTTGTTTTCGGCCGCGACGGCCGCAGCAGCCGCCTCGGCGGCCTTTTTCTCGTCCGCCTCGGGGTCCACCTCGTCTTCGGCAGCAGCGTCGGCAGCGGCAGTGGCTGCAGCAACAGTGGCCCTCTCTTTTGCCAACCGCTCCTTCTTCTGCTTCTTGGTCTCCACCACCCCCGTATCCTCGCCGGCCCGTACACGTTTGCCGCCCGCCAACGACATTAACCGCCGGAAGGCGCGCGGTGTGTCATGGCTGGTCTTGGTGCTGGCACTGATGCTGTCCTTGTTGGCCTCGCGCTTCTTTTTTGCTGCCGCAGCGGCAGCAGCGGCAGCTTTAACAGCTTCTTTGCGTGCTTTGCCCTTGAGTGCCGGGTCGAGGTTATTATTCTTGGGCTTTGTGGTGCTGGTCGTCTTGGCCGTGGACTCGTTCTTTGCCGGTTTTGTCGGCAGCGGGCGGGCGATGCGGTCTGGGGGAAGGTCGTAGCTATAAGGTTAGTGGGGGAAGTGTGGGAGCAATTTTGTGGGAAGGTAACCTACGTGGACGCATCCTGGTCCCGGCGGGTGTGTTTGTGAGGCATTATGAGATGTTGGAGGAGGGTCGGATGGAGGAGAAGGACAAGGAAGACGACGTCGATCGTCAGGAATGCGCAGCTAGGGCGCCTAGTAATTGTCGCACAGATACCGAGTGGGAATGCGATCGTTTTAGCAATAGAGACAGGAAGTGTTTGTATGCGCCGGTTGTATGATGTCGTGGGCGTTGCGCGTGTTGATTCGCGTGGGGATGGTTGAACATGAAGACTGAAGAAAAAGAAGCTTATCGTATTTTTTTTTGGCAGAAAAGTTGTTATCGCGATAAGATTGTCTTTGACAATGTCAAGTTAGCACCCAGACCTGCCTTTTTAGGGCACTAACGAAGTTAAGTTTTAGCGGCTCATGTCGCTATTCGACCAATCGCTCCAGGCTCTTTTAGGCTCTATTCTCCACTGTAGTTTCGCTGCTAAAACCCGACTATCACCACAGCCTCCCTCCCACGGTCCAGAACTCCTCGACCAGAATCGAGAGACAGCCGCTTTGTTCGTTTTCCCATCATTGGCTTCAATAGAAAAGAAAGGGTTCTGTCGGCGAAAGTGGCCATGTCTTGTTTAGACTCATCCTTCGTAGCACAAAATATGCATGTCCGAGAAGATGAGATGTGCATACTACGTACGTCGTTGGAGGTGCTGAAAAGCTTCAAGACAACGTAAAAGTCGAAAGAGATCTAGATGCTTACAGCCTATCTTTGGCAGTTCAGACTATATATCCGAGGCAAATTAAAGGTCCCCAAACATCTCTCGTCAACTACCTGGAGAGATCCGGGATGCATCACCTCAGACCGGCGACAGATCTAGAGCATCTGTGTGACTGTAAGATACCGAAAATCGACCGGGCGAGAACCATCTGCAAGATAAAGCTTTCATAGAATCTGTGATCTGCGGCGTACGAACGAGAAAATGTACAAACAAGTCGTGTCTTCAGATCCTATCAAGAGACATTGACAAGGCTAAATGGCCGTTCGTACATTATGTGCTTAAGCCTGCGGTTGTTTTGTCTCATCATGCTGCTTCTTCAAGCTTTTTTCTCCAAAGAACCATTCAAAATGCACTCTTCTGCAACATGCATGAGCGGATGTTCCCTCCTACATTCCCCCCTCCTCGACAGATGCCATCAAGATCTAGACTCTCGACTAATACGATATCCGTCTTAACACGAAAAGGTGGGTCTCAGATCGATCCAGCTGCAGACGGACCAGGGGCTCAGAGGCCACTAAAACAGTGCCGTTGTTGCATGTGCTTGGATGGGCGTCTTTCTTCGCCCTCTTCGCCCTCTTCACCGTTGCTTGTCTTCTACACTCGGGCCAGAAGTTGTCGATTTTTCTACCATGTGCACATTTAGATTGTTTTGAAAAACCACAACTCTGATTTTCCGGTCATGAGGCTCGTCGATCTGTTTTGCACAGCTGCACATCAACAACGTGGAAGGAGGGAGCGGCCATGATAGAGTGTACAGGGTCCTCTCTATGCAGGGCCACAATGAAAGTCTCAACTTGTCGTGGCTCTCCCGTCCTGTAGCCTCCAGCACGGCTGAGTTACTCGGCGTATAATTGGATGGGGAGTAGCTGGTACATCGAAAATAAACTCGAAAATAAAAGCTTGGCCTTTTGAACCGTCCTAGGTCTCTCATTTCTCCACACACCCCCTCGACAGTTCACGTTCTACGAGTAGCCCTTCTTTTTACTCTCCCTCATTTTTTCTCTCTCTTTTGGCCAATTGTTGCCTCACTCGATACATCTCAGTCCCTATTTCGTCTATTGTCTCGTTGACAACACTTGCCAATCGGTCTAGATCAGGCTGTGTCTTAGCCCTGGAAAGAAGGGATCAACCATGTCGTACTCCTTTACTGCTAGAGCATCTTAAACTTCTCACTCCCCTTCTTCCTCATGTATTTTTGTACCCGAAACAAGAGTACTATGTAGCTCCCGTCGTCAAGTCGATAAATGTCTACTTTTTCCATATCTACGAAACTAATACGCCTGCCTCGTATTTTATTGCCTTTCACCCCTTCGTTATTTCCAACTCCTCTCCTTGCTGTTTATTCTTTCGTTTCTGTCTTCCTCCTCTTGACCAATCTCTACAACCAACATCTCAGTTCGTCCCTCCCAACGGACAACATACAAAGTACAACTCGAGGTCCTTTTGCCATCAGCTCAATCGACCTAGCATCGACAATCCGCCCAATCACCAAAAATAGTACTTGTTCGCAGAGTCATAACTAGGAAGTACAACAAGCCAAAAAAAAAAAAAAGGTGCTGACTAGGCTTTTACGCTTTGGTTCAACCATACACGACAATTGATTCTCACTCCGGGGCACAGCCTTGCACGAACTTAAGCACATACATCGATTTAACAGGTGTTAACCCGGCACACTGCTTTTATCGTCCACCTTGTCCCGAGAACAAAGAGCGGCCAAAACCAACACCTGACAAAGGGAAGAGCACAGAAACTACTTCAACAATGCCGTTCTTCTGGTCGGCAGGAAAGCCGCTCGGCAAGGGAACTATTTCTCTCATCGACTCGCCAAGGCCATCACTGACGGAAGCCAAGACCGAAGACGACAAACGGCCACAAGGCAATCGACGCCTCGCCGACTTACTTGGTTTCTCACCATTTCGGCACATCACCAGCACTTATCGCATACGGCCATCACGGCCAAAGACCAAGCCGAGACTGAATCGACGAGAATATGGCCTGCTACCAGAAGAAGACCGTGCCAAGGATGACGTTCGTGTCGGTGCCAAAGATGTCTACGACTCCGACTCCGACTCTGACTCCGACTCCGATACCTACTTTATCGACGAGGACACGCTCGTTTCACAAGATGCTCGCGGCCGCACCCGTCGTCGCTGCTGGCTCGTCTGTAGTATGGTGTTTGTCTCTTCCGTTCTGGTTACTCTTCTCGTTCTTGTTGTCCTCGTCACTGCCCACCCTGTCTACGGTACTTCCTACAACCCCGACGTCATTTTTTCTGACGAACCCGGCAGCGAGTTCACACCAGGATTCCCGACCGATTTCCTGCTGAACGTCATGCCCATCCCGTGCCACTCGCACAATGACTACTGGCGCAAAGTGCCGCTGTTTTCGGCGCTGCAGGCGGGGTGCATCGGGACGGAGGCGGATGTGTGGTTGGACAAGAAGAGCGGCGACCTTTTGATCGGCCACAGCCGGTCGTCTTTGAGAGCGAAGCGCACATTCCGGTCCATGTATGTCGACCCGTTGGTCAAGATTCTGGAGGGGCAAAACCCAAACACGACGTCGGCCAACCAGGGGGTAGTGAACGGCGTCTTCCCTGTCGACCCCTCCCAGACGCTCTCCCTCCTGGTGGATGTCAAGACGGCCGGCGAGGCCACCTTTCGCAAAGTTCTGGAGCAGGTCGAGCCGCTGAGGGAGCGGGGATACTTGTCAACCGTCGAGGACGGAGTTGTCAAGTATGGCCCAGTGACTTTGGTCGGCTCCGGCAACACCCCGTTTGACATCGTCGTCGAGAACGATACGTACCGCTATGCCTTTTTCGACGCACCTCTCCAGTCTCTAGACAACTCCCCGTACAACACAGCCAACTCCTACTATGCCAGCGTCGCCCTCCGGCGTGGCCTCGGCATTGTGTGGTTTGGGCGGTTCCGGCAGAGCCAACTCGAGACGATGGAGTCGCAACTGCAAGAAGCACACGCTCGCGGCCTCAAGGCGAGGTACTGGGGCCTGCCGTCGTGGCCAGTCAGTGTGCGCAACGCAGTGTGGACGACACTCATGGAAGAAGGGGTGGACTTGTTGAATGTGGACGACATTGATGCGGCGTCGCAGGGGAACTGGACAACGTTTGAGTGGAATTGACGAGGAAAAGAGAAGCACAGACGACGACGTCGCACGTTTGTGTCGGCTCCATCGGGCGAAACACATCGCCGAGCAGAGGGGAAGCTCTCGTGGAGCTTGTGGCAAGAGGGGAGCTGAGAGCTAGATGCCGGATTATGTCCGAGGAAGTGCTTCGAGAAGGGTTTCGAGGAAGGAGCTCTTATCGCAACGCGAGGAAGCAGCGATCGTTCAGTAACGATTTATGACACTATTTCGATTTCTACAATTGTTTTGGTGTTTTCTTCGTATGTCTTTATTTATTTTAGAATTTCTACGATTATCATGATACCAAAATGAATTTGATTTTCATTTAAATATTTCAGAATAAACCACTTCCCATCATGGTTACATCACTATCTTCAGATTGCGGGGTCAGGACAGTAGTGGAAGTGAACGACGTAGTGCATTTGATAGCTCGTTCCTGCCGTCTACCTATCTACCGCAACTGGCCACACCTGCCGCAACTTTTCCCATATATCCGTGTTCTCACCTGTACTTTTAGCAGCGGGGTTTATCGTAGCACGTCTTGGAAGAAACAAACATGTACGAAAGTTAAAAAGAAGAAAGACTGAACACTACGAAGAGATCGAACAGAAGCAGAACAGATAACAAAACGAACAAGACGAACATCACGAACATCACGAACATCCCCACACAACCTCTCGACGGCCACCACCGCCAACATGCCGGACCAACCCAAGCTTGCGTCGCTCGATGTAGGTCAACAAGGGAGGGAAACCAAAGAAAAGAGAGAGAGTGTGTGTGTGAATGTGAAAGAGAGATTGAAAGACTAACCGCGCACAACTTCATCCAGGACTCCATCGTCGCCCGCCTGCCGTCACACGCCCAGTCCCTCTTCAACGCCAAGACGGCCAAGGGGCTCACGTTTGCTCAGATCGCCGAGAAGCTGGGACGGAGTGAAGTGGCCGTCGCGGCCATCTTCTACGGGCAGGCGACCGCCTCCGCAGACGATGTCAAGGTGCTGGCACCTCTTCTCGGCCTCGACGAAGCCACCCTGCTGTCGCAGGTCGGCTCGACCTTCCCTGACCGCGGCCGTGCGGGCCCTATGCCGCCCGTGGAACCACTCATCTACCGCCTCTACGAGATTGTGCAAAACTACGGGTACGCGTACAAGGCGGTGATTAACGAAAAGTTTGGCGACGGCATCATGAGTGCGATCGCATTTAGTACCTCGGTGGACAAGGAGGTGGACGGCGACGGTGTTGCGTGGGTCAACATCAAGATGCGGGGGAAGTGGCTGCCATTCACCAGATTTTGAGTGAAGCAAAAGAAGATGAAGAGAAGAGAAGAAGAGAAACTGTGAAAGTTGAAAGAGATCGGGGCATCGCAGAGTATTAGGAAAGGACGTTTGGACATACGGACCAGATAGTCAGCTGGACAAACAAATGCATGATTGAAAACAGAAAGAAAAGAGGAGAAGATGAGAATGCCCAAGCGAATGCATTGAAGCGAACACCGTGGCGAAAGTGGTGCATCTTGGTTGAAAGAAAACGTCTCGTTTTGTTGTTTTCCTCAAGAATCACCAACACGAAACGCTTGTAGAACGGAGCCAGGGACAGCATGATCTTCCAATGGATGGATTGAAAGAGGGGAAGAGGATGTGATAGGAGAGAAAACATGAAAATAGCCGACTGCATTTCCATGAGATTCTGTCAATGTTGTTGTTTGTCGCATGTGCACTGAGAATGGGCTGCACCAATTGATGTGTGCACACAAGGGGACAATCACTGCCAACATGGCCCGAGCTTGACCGGATACAGCACTGTCGTGCCGCTGTAAGTGGGCGCTGGTTGGTGTGTAAGTCCGAGGTAGGAGAACAATGGCAAAGCTAAAAGTGGAACAATAGTAAGGCTAGCTTGGGCTTGAGGAGAAGCTCTTTGACGTCCAGCCTCGTCCCACAACAGCCTTGCGATCAACACAAACGAACGTCTTCAATGTGAAGAAACGGCCAGAATGAGAGAATTATTGCAAAAAAAGAAGAAAAAAAGGCCAATTGCATGATTCTGGCGTTCTGCATCCCTGATCCAACATGATCTGCGCCCTGTCCCTGGGTTAAACCCGGAGTTGTGGTCAAGAGTCGAGCATTCAAACATTCAAAAGACGGCAGATTAACAAAAACATAACTCCGGTGTGCATTGCTCTACAGACTTTTGTGACTGACAATGTTAAGAAGCTAAATGACCTCACCGTGAACAGTTTCTTCTTTCCTTTTTCTGTTACTTTCTCTTCGGACCCGAAGCGTTGTCCGCTGTCGAACGCGTGGCCGGGGTCCCGTTACAGTCGAAAAGTCCGTGCCCTTGACGGATGTGAGGAACAATACCAACGCTAGGAAGAGAACAATACCAAAAAGAATGGGTGGGTGCAACATCGACAAGGCTGTACGATGACCAACAAGAAGAAGGAGAAGCAAGCATGATGCGACTAGAACAGGGACAGAACAAAAGAAGGCAGCCACATCAGGTGGCAAGGTCAAGATGGCGGCGCCGGAAGACGCAGAATCAGGAATGGTCGAGGAGGGGAGGCCGTTGACAGTTGTGCGGCAACCAAGCAAGACAACGGTCCGCGATCCTCCCTGGTGGCTGCTTCCAGCCGATGTTCGAGTCAGCCGAAGCGAGCAACATGGCCCCATGAGGAGCTGGAGCTCTTTGATGTCTACTTCGTACGATTGTTGCTATTCTTGTTTGACTGCAGATCCACCACCTCCACCACACCATCTCCATCTCCACTTCACTCCTTGATATTCTTCTCTTTCTTTCCAGCCCTCTAGAATGAACATCGTGCATTGACAGGGGCACGAAGTGACCTCGCCTCGTTGATCTTCCCCTCTTTTGCTTTCCTCCTTCCGTTTGGTCTGTCCGCCAACATCAACAGTTGACATCTACGAGCCCATTGACAGGTGGCGATATCCACCTTCCCCTTGACCCCTTGTCTCTCCTTGACTACCCCTTGGCGTTTCTCAGCGTGGCCCTTGGCAGCTTCAACTCTAGCATTGTGTTGATATTGTTCCACTCTCGCTAGAGGACGCATTGAACACTTTTCTTTCTTTTGCGTGCAACTCCAACGTCCCTCGTTGGATGTTGGATGGTCATTTGCTTACCTCCGGGGCACATCTTGTCGACTCGCTTGTAAAGTCTTTCTTCTTTCGTATCTCGCTTCTTTGATTTTGAACGTCTCCCTGTCTTTGACAACATCTTCTTTCGGACATCTCCTTGACAACACATTGAGAAGACAGAAGCGAACACGCCAACATCACAATCAACATCACAATCAACATCACCATACTCCACAGCCTTGGCCACACTATCACACTCCAGCTTGACTCGTACGGACGACACCATCTTCTCCTTTGACCTTGACGCTCAGACTCTTGCGTCTGTCTCTTGCCACTCGACGACTTGACAACTCGACACACTGTCCGTCTCCTCTCCATCTCCCATCTTCACCAAATTCGAACCTCGAAATCGAATATAAATATCCCCCTTCTCCCCCGTCTTCCTCTCGATATTTTTCTCTTCTTCTCTCCATCCACAATCATCTCTTCCATCTTTCACTACCACTTCCACATCTCTTCTACAACTCTTTTTTTGTTTTTTTTAAACAACCCCCAAACAATCAAAATGGACGCCCAGACCGCTACTCAGTCTACCCAGGCCGGCTTCATCACTGGTGGCTCTTGCACCGTCATGTAAATTGTCTTCTCTCGTTTTTCCTACAAAGGACAAACAGAGATACAATGATGCATGGTCTTCTCTGCCTTGGGGTGGTGTGCCCTCCCGTCGTCTTTAGGTCTCCTCTCTGACACTCACCACAATTTGCTCCCTACGAGAACACGATGCAGCAATGATCCGACACAAAAAAATCGCCTCCTCTAACCCAGCTCTTCTTCTCTTCCTCTCTTTTTCTTGCTGCTCCTGACTTTCACTCTTGTCGGAGTTCGACTTTCTCAGCACTCTCGACCTTCGACAGACGACACGCCCTCGAACAACCACGGAAACTTGTGGAGTTTTGAAGAGTCTTTTCTACTCTCTTTTTCTCTCTTTCTGGACGGATAAAGTGCGGGGATTTGGGATGAAGCAGTAGCTTTGCTCTGTCTTCTCGGACCCACGAGACTATCTGCACTCCAAACATTTGTATTCTTCTGTTCTTCTCTTTTTCCTGTTTCTCATTCCTTGTCTTCTCTTTTTTGGATATTCTGAATTATGGCGGACTTTGGGATGGAAAGGGGGAACTGGAGGGTGACGGACTCGGAACTACGAATGGTGGACAGCTCGCCGGGATGGCTGGACTTGGCTATTGTTTCTTTCTTTTTCTCTTGTACTTTACTCTTGACAGATCCCCTCCTGTTTTATTAAATAAAAATACAGGCCCGATAGCTCGACGGGGCTTATTGGGTTCTTTTTACTAAACTCTCTCTTCCATCAATGCAAATGATTACAAGTGCTCTCAGCTGTGACTCCTCTTCATATAACTTGATCTCATAGTGGGCTCTCCTTCTCTCATATCAGTGCAAATCGTATGCAAGAATGTGTTCTTGATTGCTTTACTTTGAACAGTCTTCACTGAAATTGTTCTTTTCTGAGATTGTTCTTAATTGTGACTTGATTCATTCATAAACTATCATCTGTCTACTACGCATCTCTGTGATCATCTGCCAGCTTCGCATCCTATGCACTTTAGCGGTGCAGCCACCCCTTGCCATTCTCCACGTACCCCCGCTGCTCCATCTTGTCCACATCCTCCTCCTTGCCTGCAGCCCAGAAATCAAGCACGGCCGGCAGCTTCGTGTACGCATGGAACGCCGCCTTGTCCTTGAAGCGAATCAGGATCCGTGCGTCCGTGTCATTGTCCTGGCTCGCAAAAGCCACCCAGGTCAGGATGCCCCCCTCCGTCGTCGGGGCGGAGGACTCGATCTGCGGCGCCAGGGACGTCAGCCGTGCCAGCACGCGGTCCCGCGCCTCGCTCGACTTGCACTTGATCTTGACGTCGTACATGAGCCCGCAAGGGCTGCAATCGCCGGGTTTGTCGAGGAAGCCGCCCACCCGCGAGTAGTGCTGGAGGTCAAAGGAGGTCGTCATGTTGGGCAGGGCCACCGGGATAAACTTGTTTTGCATGGTCGGGCTGGTAAAGTGGGCGCCATAGAGCGAGTCGCGCTTATCGTAGACCTCAAAGGCAAACATCAGGGGTGTGTTCTCGACGTCGTCGGCAAAGTCGTAGGGGATACCAAAGTAGTATGTCTCCGTGGTGGGCTCTTCAGCCCAGACATATTTGGCGAGTTCATCATACGCGCCTTGCCACTGCAAGCTGTTAGGGGTGACTTATGTGAATAGAGGTACTGAAGAGAGCTTACGGTGTTGTAGGCACCTGGCAGAAAGTGCACAAAGGCAAAGAGGTAGAGCTTGTCGTCTTGCGTGGTGAAACCCATGGTGAAGGTTGTGGTGGGTGATATTAAAGATCTGTGGTGAAAATCAAAAGAAGGAAAGAGAAAAAAGAAAAAGAAAAAGGAGAAACAAAACGTCAAATATATTTACGTTGACAGCTACGAGACTGTTATATAAATAAAGAAGAGAGCTACACACTTCCAACAGACAATGTCTCATCACATACAAGGGGTGAGGTCGCAGAAAAATCGCAGAAAGAGGGGAAGCTGTGACAAGACGCACAAGTAAAGAAAAGCTAGAAAGGGAAACGGACGACTAACAAGAAATAGTATGGGGTAAAAGATCCACGGCAGCCTTTGGCGGCACCCCTATGGAGTCGAGGAAGCTCTTTTCTCTTCAACTTGGGTGGAGTTGTATGGAGTCAAGGAAGCCCTCTCTCATGAACCTGGGGACAATCGCTGACTCGCCTTTTTTGCTTCGGCAGCCGTAGTCCGAGAGGTGCAGTGGAGCAGTGGAGGTTGTAGATGGGTTCGTTTATTCTCATCTTATCTGTGTACGACATACTCCATATCAAATTCGGCGTCGTTCGAGTCAAGTCGCCTTCTCCAAAAGAGAAAGAGAAGGAGACAGAAAGAGACGACTAACACCGGCCAAGCAGAAACGGACCACGGTGATTGGCTAGTTGTGTTGGTCACAGGAAGGGGAAAAGGTGGGGAAACACCACAGCTCCAAGTGGACAAGTGTGGAGGAGAGCTCTTTCCTTCCACTGACATGTGTGGCCCGGATTGCTTTACCCGGATTGGACAAAGGGAGTGTTGTCCATCACATTTGGGAAGGTACGACGACAGAAGGTGCGACGGAAGGTACGAACGGAAGCGAGATGCACACTGATACTGTTGGAGCTCGAAATAGTGCGAAAAGAGTCCGACCAAGTGTGCTCAAAAGTAGAGCACTCACACACTCATAACTACTGGCAGTCTGTTACCCTTGCAGTCCGGAACTTGCACATTGTGGAAAACGACTGGCAGACTTTATCTTGCAACAGAGTACTCTCCGTACAGTCTGTGGAACATCTCCGTCCGAGTTCTTTCTCCGTCGTTCTTTGTACTGTGCAGCTCCTTCCCCCGTTTCTGCCCCCAATAAAAAGTATCACGGGAGGGGGAAATGCAGGAGCTAGTGGTCGTTTCTGCAGGTTCTTACACTTTGCTCCTTTTGCTCATGACGTACAGAGAGGAAGGTGCGAGGACGGAGTAGATGTGGGATGAAGACACAAAAAAACTAGGAAGGAGCAAGTCGCGATTCAGGGGTCTCTGTCAACGCGGTGCGGAAAAGCATTTCGCGCACTCTACTTTCTGTTGTGTTCACGTCCATGCAATTCTCGAGGTCAAGCAAAATGAAGTAAAATCAACAATGATTATGCGGTATATTAGGTTCTGTACGTATACAGAGAGTATGTGGTGTGTGTACAAGAAAAATCAGGTACGTGGTATCGATGTGACTGCAGTCAAAACTCCCCTTCAAGTAAACTTCTTCCTCCTCCACTCATCTTCCCCCAACTCCTCCTCGCTTAGTGGTACTTGTTCTTGTCCGCATTGATGTCGTTCTCGAGGTAAATCTCAATCTTGTTGTTCATCTTCTTGTCAATGTCGTTGCAGCACAAACAGGCAATAATGGCCACAATGCCAAAGGACAGCGACGACAGCGCCGTGGTGCGCACACCCACGACATAGGCCTGCTGGTAGGCCTTGCTGGCGGCGGCAATGACGGCGTCGGTAATGTCGGGGACGGCGGCCAACGCAGAAGCACCGAGCGGGAGAGCAGCCATCAGGGCACTGACAGACGACTCAGGCAGACCAGCGGCCGTGGCCGCAGCAGGCACCAACACCTTCATGTTCTTGGTGGTGACGTTGGACAGGATGGTCGAGAAGACGGTAATGGCGACGGCGCCGCCGGCAAAACGGGAGACACCGGCGAGACCACCCGCAATACCGAGCTCAACCTGGTCGGTGCCAAACTGCACAAAGGCAATGGACAGGTACTGGGCCCAACCGAACCCAATCTGCTCGATAAAGACGAGGGCAATAGCGAGACCCTTACGTTCGGGCGTCACGAGACCCATGAGCGCACCGAACAGGACCATGATGAAGACGGAAGCCGTCAGAGTCCAGCGCCAGTGGCCGATGCGGGTACCGAGGACCGACAACAGGAAAGCACCGAAACAGAGACCCAGGTTGGCGGGCAGGGTCAGGACAATCTGGTAGCGGAAGCTAGTGTTGGCGTCGGTAAAAAAGACGTTGATCATGGTCGGGTAGATGACGTTGATGGCGTAGTAGAACATGGTCACGACAAAGGCAGCGACAAACGGAGCAGTCAGGTCACGGCCTTTACCCTTGGTGAAGACCCGCGTGGGCGTCAGAGGCTGCTTGAGCGGGACAAATGTCTCGTACAGAGCAAAAGCAACCAGAGTACCGAGACCCGAGACGAGCGTGCCGACGACCTTGGGGTCGCTCGAGGGCAGCTGGATGGAGTAGTTGATGCCGACGAGCGTCAGGACGGTAGCGATCGTAAACAGCAGGGCTCCTCCATAGTCGAGCTCGCGCACAGCCTGGCGGAAGGGCAGACCACGTGGGTGCGCAGGCGGGAAGTAATACAGGAAGAGACCAGCAAAAGACAGCGCGGCAGCAATGGCCGGGCCATAAAAGAGCCAGCGCCAGGCGGTCGTGCTCACAGCCACAGCGAACCGGCCGGCCACGGGGCCCACAACGGCACTGAACAGCACAAACAAATCGGCAATGACAATGGCAATATGGCGCCACTTGTTGGGCAGCAGCTCCGGAAGAGCGAACGCCGCCAGCTGCGCGTTGCCCGCACCGAAACCAATCAGACCCATGGCCGCCAGCATGGCCGTGTTGTTCTTGGCCGAACCGCCGACAATGAAGCCGACAAACAGCAAGACATTGCCCCCCGTGATAAACCAGCGCCGGCCAAACAAGTCGCTGTTGGCGCCGCAAATCATGAAAGCAATTGTAATCGTAATCAGGTATATCGAAACGTACCACGCGTACGCCGTCGGGTCGCCGAGGAGCGTGGCCACTTGGGCGGCGCACGCGTTGATGGCGGGGACGATCCAGAAAGAGATACCGTAGCTGGCCGACAAGATAAAGACGACAATCCACGTCTTGAAGGTGACCTCGTAGTCGTCGTCGTTTTCGGGAATGTAGCCGGGCGCGACCGTGGTGCCAGCCGCACCGCCGCCCTCGGCGCGCTCGACGGCGGCCTTTTCGTTGTCAGCGGAGTGGACGACGGCGGCCGGGGTAGTCTCGTGCTCCGAAGAGCTGTGCTCCGTGGCAGCCGCGGCGGGCACGTCTTCAGCGACGTCCGCATGGGTAGGCTGAGTGTCAGCCATGGTGGTGTGTGGAATGTAGGGAGAGATAAATCAAATAAGACGAGTGAGAGGACTGGTAAATAAAAACAAGAGTCGAGTGAAGGTGTCCTTGGGTATCTCTGGGTATCACGACAATAAAGAAAAAGAGAAGACAAACACTCGAGGATGAAGTACAGGAGAAAAAGAAGGGAAGAGAAAAAAGAAAAGAAAAAAAGAGACGAAGGATTGGGGGGTGTCTGCACCTTGATATAGATCCCAGTCAAAGGCAGGGGAAGGAAAGAAGGAGAGAAAGAAAGACAGAGAAAAGTATGGGGGACTCTGGGGGTCAATGGGGAAAGACTCAAAACAGCTGGGCCTGGGGGAGCTGGGCCTGGATCGTGGATGGGATCGACGACAAGGGGGCCGACCGGCGTAAATTCACACCTACACGGTACAACGCCTGTGTCGTTTGGGGTAAGCTTGTTTTCTTTCTTTTTTCTGTCTCTCTTCACTTCCCCAATGGTACCATCAAGAACCCTTTTGGGGTTGCATACAGGGCCTCCATGCCTCCTCTTGACACCTTACCGAAGGACCTTGGCTTTTGTCTTCTCCATTTTCTCTTATCTCACTTCACCTTGAAATCATCATAGCTTTTTATCAGGCCATATCTCAGACTCACACTCATACGAGTGAGCGCCTCCTTTTTCTTTCAGTCTCCTACTATTTCGATCTGCAACTATAATCACAAACGAGCCGGCGTGGGATTCCGTTTCCCGGCACTTGTGACGCGAAGCTGGGACACACACCCTCTCTCTCTCTCGGGCTGGGACAAAATACCCTCTAGCCCGTGACTATCATCGGAGTGGCGTCCGATGAGAGGTACTCTATTTTGTACTCTGGACTGTATTTACATTTTCTCTTGTGGCGTCCGGCGTCTCCTTCTCCGTTTGTTTTGCTCTGTGTCCTGCCCTACGCCTTGCTAGGATTAGATCCTGGGTCTGGTGAAATACCAAGGATCAAAAGTCAACATTGACGATGGGAGTGATCAGATTGTTGATTTGTATTCAAACTGACAGCTCTCATGCCCAGTGAAGATGCTTGCTCGTAAGCAAGCAAGCATATTCAGCATCTATATTGAATGTCCATATATGAAGCCCTTCTTCCTTCTTCCCATACATCTGTTTCACCGTCCGGTGGTCTCTTGACGCGTTTGTTATGATGCTTGGCGAGCTCTCTTCTTGTAAGTGCCAATACAAAGCCCGACTTACAGTCATTAGGCGAGTGGGCACTTCTGCAGACGCTACAAAAAGCAACCGCCCATTTTCCACTTTTATTACTTGTCTAGCGAGATCGCCCTGTGAAATTGTGTTCAAGTCTCTCTTTTCTTTTTGTTTTGTCGTCTCGTCTTTTCTGTCCGTCTCTCGTCTTCTCCACGGGGGCCAAATGGGGCCAAAATAAATTCTGGGGTCCATTTACCGGGGCCCCGGAAAACAACATCCAGACTACCCACCTCTGTGACTAACACAGACAAACACACCAACCACCAACAGACAAGGCCGTTTCGGTGTCTGAGCCAAAGTCTGATCACCCACACCATGTCCAACTTCAAAAAAAAACCTTGTTCAACAGCAGGGGGCACTGTTTACCGTGCGGGGAAAGGGTACATTGGGCGCGTGAAAAAAGAATGAGAATGAGAAAATCAGTCGCCATCTCACAATCACCATCATGAAATGCAATGGATGAAGAGAGCAGTCTCGCTCGTCACTTCTCCACCCAACAACCCCTCTTCGTTCATCTGACCCCTCGATCTTCTTTGTCTATTCTTTTTCTTCACCGTCTGTCACTTTTTTTTTCTCCTCACGCGCTTCCCTCGCTTATACCGCCGTCTTGGGAAAAGTTGGAGTAAATATTAAAGTGTTTATCTTGAAGCCTTGTAAATGTGAAAAAGGTGGCGTCTGCACAGGGTCAAAAGATGGTCCTGATGACCTCAGAACGAGGGAGGATTTACCCTTTCCCAGAGGGGTCGAGTACACGAAGGATGCTAATGCAGAAGTGAAGAAGAAGCAGACAAGAGTAAAGGCGGTCAAACAATCTGCAAGCATGAGCAAAGCTCCCACCCCGTAAACGAGTGCCGTCATATGTGGTCATGCAGGAAGCACTGTTGGTGGCTCAAAGATGCTCCGTCTTTGAAAACGCCCTCACAGCGCATATATGGCTACTTGGAGTTGGAACAGGCCGTTACAACAGATACAGAGACCCTTTGCACATCTCCCTTTCGTTTGTCGTTTTCCATGTTCAGTCGATCTAAGAAGATGATCCAGGACGAGGCTAATCCCTGTGTATTTTTCACGTCTTGTGTTGCAAATCTTAAGATCACCAGCACTTGTGCCCGGAGTATTGCAAATCCATAGACCAGAGTCTGAACTTTTAGGGCTTTGGACTTCTGGGGATGGACCCCGGGGTTGCGGAGACCGCTGCTGGGTGTAGTCCGGGCAGGATCAAGTCTGGGGGACGGTCTGGGGATTCTTTTAGGGCATCCTGGGGAAGGATAAAGACAGTCGAAAGAAGGACCCGCCAGGTAAAAAGTCGAGTTAAAAGACGAGAAAATACAAAGACGGAACCGCAAGAAAGGAACGAACAAGGGAGAATTATCACGGCTTGAGTTCGTCCTTTCTCCCATTGCCAATGCTGCCGGAGCGTGCCACTCAAGGAACAGAAACGAACTGGTCAGGCGCGCAACCACTACAACAAGAAAAGCTACGACAAACTCCTACGAAATAGCCTGCAATAGGCTACCGGTGACTGAGAGAGCTTGCAAAGCGTCAAACTATTGAAATGCAAGCGAAAAGGGACACCAGGACACCTATTTCTCCCTTGAGTGCCTTGGCGATCATGCCTCCTCTTAGACAGGTACAGCAAAAGGAGTCAAGCAAAGTCACAGTGAGCTGTTGGCCCCCAAAGCGCGTACAAAGCGCCTACGACCCCCAATTGTTCTTAATATCCCAATTAACCTAAATTGGGTCAAAGTGAGACAAAGAGCACATGAGCCGAGAATCGAACGAGCAGCAGCTCGCCAACTCTGATCTCCCGGAATCTGACTACCGAGACGCGCTGGGAGGAACGACGCTGTGAAAGAAAAGAAAAGAAAAGAAAACAACCAGAGCGTCAGGCTCTGTCCACAGGGCGAGATAAAGATGTGCGGTGTGTGCGTGGGCGGTGAGTCGTACTTGTATTTTTTTTTCTCCGTCGGAGAACAAGAGATCAACGTCCACCATTGACTGTCTCGCTGTCTTGTTAGTCGTTCAGTGTCATTTTGACGAGCGTAGTCTAACGTCCATTGGCGCTGTTTGGACGGAGCACCTTATTTCTGATATCGTTTTCCTTGCATTTGTGTCTCTGCTTTCTTCTTGTCTGTTCTCTCTGGTCGCGTCTCACAATACGCGTGTTATGACTGTTTTCTTCTTTTAATTTTGATTTGATTCTTCTTGTCGTCTCTTTCATCTTTTCTTTTCGTCTTTTTTCTTTTGTCTTCAATAATTTTGAATTTGTTTGCTTCTGTCCTGTTCAGTCGCCGTTCATGGAATCCTCTCAAGATGACACCCAACGTTGTGTTGAATCATTAGCGCTTTGGTGGATGCGCCGTGACCAACAGGGCTCCAACAGGCAAAAAAAGCCAAAATAATGGTGATCATAATCCGTATTGACGCCCATATTAAATAACAAGAGACAGCCAACAAATTGGAACTGTTCCGGCGTCACAATAAAGGGTCGGTTTGGGGGTTCATGCTTGTACGACGTACAGAAAAAATGCAGTGACAAGACGTGCATCGAGTGTCTGTTGGTGATGAGAGAACTGTAAAGTTGCAACATGGGGCTGAACTCAGCGCACAGTGGGACGTCGTAGTGTGGGCCGGCCCAGTGAAGGGACCACTCTTTCCGGCAGACGACAGACGGCTGCTGCCGCCAGCCATCGGGAGAAGGAGCGACCAGTAAAATACACGTGATTGAGTCCACGTGATAGTGTAACAGAAAACACGTGCCTCTTATCGAGAGCGGTGAGGACTAGCTCCACCTCGACAATCAAGATACGGCAGAAAGAAAAAAAAAGTTGAAATTTCGCCTAAGAACTTTTTGCTGGGCTAGGAACGAGCGCTGCTTTGCGGATCGAAGATTTAGAGGCAGTACATTCTGTCGACGACACAACAACCACAACCCCCTTTCACGACAACCACCCTCACTTCACCACACACACACACACACACACACAATGGGACGAAGCAAGCTCAGAGTTGCCCTCGCCGCCGAGAAGGGCGTGGACATTAAGAAGCTCAAGGAGAAGAAGAAGTTCAAGGCCCGCCAGAAGGAGGAGGCCAAGAAGGCTTCTGCTGCTCGTGGTGAAGATGATGAGGACGACGACGATGAGGAGGACGATGAGGACTTTGAGGACGTCGACGAGGACGAGGACGATGACGAAGAGGAGGAGGAGGAGGAGCGCAATGCCCTGATTGACGACGAGGCGTCCGAGAGCGAAGACGACGACGACGACGAGTTTGACGAAGAGATTAGTGTGAGTGACGGTCGGCGGAGAAGATACAAAGGGAAACACACGCTGACAGTTTAGCCCGACTTCATTGCCGCCATGGATGACTCTGACGATTCCGACTCCGAGGTCGAGATGGAGTCCAAGATTCTGCGGCCAAAGAAGGAGAAGGCCGACAAGGCTGAGAAGCCGAAGAAGGCCGACAAGAAGGTGAAGGGCGGCGACGACGACGAAGACGAAGAAGACGAAGATGAACTCGCTTGGTCCGACGTCGACGAGGAAGAGCGCGCCGGTCTGGTTGTCCGCCAGCGCCAGACCATCAACAACACCGCCGCCCTCACGGCCGCCCTCCTGCGCATCCGCACTTTCGCCCCCACCGACGCCTCCATTCCCTTCCAGCTGCACCAGTCGATTACCGCCTCTGTTCCTACGACCAGCCACCCCGACGGCACGCCCATGGACATGTCCGACGACAAGGTCCGCGAGCAGGCTCTGTACAGCCAGAGCCTGGCGGCCGCTGTTGAGGCCCGCCGCCGCCTGCGCAAAGAGGGTGTCCCCTTTACGCGCCCCACCGACTACTTTGCCGAAATGCTCAAGGACGACGGGCACATGGCCCAGGTCAAGGCCAAGCTGGTCGAGGCGGCGACGGCGGCCAAGGCGTCGGCCGAGGCCCGCAAGCAGCGCGACCTGAAGAAGTTTGGCAAGAAGGTGCAGGTGGAGAAGATGCAGGAGCGCCAGAAGGAGAAGAAGGAGACCTTGGAGAAGATCAAGAGTCTCAAGAGAAGTAAGTGGTGACAGCGAAGCTGGCCCCTGTCAGCATACACTCCCCTCGTATTAACTCATTGCTAACACACTTAGAACGCTCCGAATTCGGCACGACGAGCACGCACGAGTCGGACGCTTTCGATGTCGCCATCGACAAGGAGCTGGCGAGCAGCTCCAAGGGCGCCGGTGGCCGTGGTGGCGCTGGCGGCCGTGGCGGTGCTGCCGGCGGCGTCAACGCCAAGCGCCAGAAGAAGAATGAAAAGTACGGTTTCGGCGGCAAGAAGCGCCATGCCAAGTCGGGCGATGCCATGTCGTCGGGCGACCTGAGCGGCTTCAATGCGCGGAAGATGAAGAGTGGCGGTGGCCGGGGCGGTCGGGGTGGATCGTCGGGTCGGGGGGCTGCTTCACGGCCTGGCAAGGCGCGGCGACAAGCAGCAGCAAGCAGACGGTAGGGCGTCGATGCTGAGTAAAAGGGTGTTAAAAATTGTTTAAGGGTATATCTTTGTTACTATTATCATCTGTTCATCTGTTTATTGGTCATTGCCATTCCATTTCACAGTCATTTTTCTTTTGTTTAATGTTCATCCATTTCATCACACCATACCGTTTCGTCTTATACACGTGTAAGTGGAAGTCATACATAAGTAAAGGTCAAAGGAACTTTCTTGCTTCCTTCATCGTTATGGCCATAATCACATACAAATCATTACAGTTCAAGCATCACACACTCACGCATAGGATGGTCTCGATTGTTTGAATTTAGAAAATCTCTGTTGTTTCGATTTGTAGCGTTTAGAAAAAGAAATAAAAGCTGATCTGGATATAAGAAGTACTAATGAGAACCGGCAGAAAAAGACAAAACAAAGAAAAGACAAAGAAAAGACAAATGACAATGCCATACAGTATGAGAAAGACATGAAGTTGAGGGCGGCCGCTATAATAATGATGATTTAAAGACAGTAGAGGATTGCAGACAGGAAAAGGTGTTTTTTCTGGGGTAACAAAAAAGGACATGATGGTGAAGAAGACAAAAAGCCAGAAAATGAGGTTGATAAAGGAGACAAAGGAGAGACGGCGTATAACCCGCCCATATGAGAGCAGGTATGGGTTCGACGTGTCACACCCGGCTTGCTTGACAATAGCCACTCTGTGCATTGAACTCATGGATGTGTTGTGTTCCATGGCCTTGAGAGTAGAAAATAGCATCAGCAAAGCTGACTGAAAACAGCAAAGCTCTTGTGTGAAAGACTTGAACCCATCCGACTTCGAAGTTCAAATGTGTATCGAGCTCATAGAAGCGTGATGTGGCCTTGTTCGTGAGATTCGTATCGCCAAGCACGGCAGGGTGATATGGAGAACGGCCCACTCGAGAAAAATACAAAGAGGGTGAAGGAAGATTCGAGACGTCAAGGGCCAGATGCGACACGTTTAAGGAAACGTATAATGATAAAACGGAGATGAAAACGAAAAAAAGAAACCAAAAAGAGAAAGAAAGGTAAAAGAAAGAAAACGAGAAACCAAAAGATGCAAAAAGAAAGGAAAAAGCAAATAACACCGGTGTTCCCGTTTCTTCCCTCATTAATGCATTAATGCTGTGAAAGTGTGGTTTTGTGTTTTTCGGTCGCATGTTTTTGTTTTTCGTGAAAATCGCTCGGCCAGTGTGTCACCCTGCACCGTTTGTTTTTACTGCGTTGCAGCAACACACCAGTGCCGGTGGAAAGCCCAGGCGCTCTTTTGGCACTCCTTGCTGCAGTACTTGGTCCGGCGGCACCGCCGGCACTTAGCAAACTGCCGCGTGAACTTCTCCCACTTGCCGCACTGGTAGTACGCGCACTGGCGGATGCCGCCGCGCGACTCGTCCTTGCGGCACAGGTTGCGCATGACGACGCCGGCCCAGTACTGCATGTCGGTGCTGTGGTAGCGCACGGTGAATTTTTCGACGAGGGGGAAAATGTTGAGGTCGTTGGGCAGGAGGTACTCTTCCTCCTCCTCTTCGGCCCCCTCGTCGAAGCTGCCAGTCGACGAGCTCGAGCTGCCGCTGATTGTGCTGCTGTTGCTGAGAGTACCAATGCTGCCGGAAATGTTGCTATCGTTATCGGCATCAACATCCTCCTCCATCTTGCCGGCAGCGACGCCGCTGCCGTGGCCGCTACCACTTGCACCACCAATCCCATCCACACCAGTCAAGTCGTCGCCGTCGAGCAACTGCAACTCCTTGCCAATCTTGAGCCGCGGCACAAGATGGCTCTTCTGGAAGTAGGAGCGCAGGTTGCAGTACTTTGAGACGTAGGCCAACAGCTGCAGGGACATTAGGACATCCTCCTCGCGGGGCATGGAGGCAATGACCTGCGGGTGAGGCGTGAGCTGGCGGTCGAGAAGGTAGCGAGGAACGCTCGCAGTCGGCATGACGGGCTGCTGTGTTGTGACCATAGCAGGACGGTTAGGCGACAGGCCCATTGCAGGGACAGGAGCCGTAGTAGCGGCAGGTGTGATGCTGCCGTCAAGAGGACCCCGGTGCGTAATGTTGAACGCACCGGTGTCCTGGGTTTCCGAGACCGTCGGAGTCGTAAGTTCGAGCGACTCGCCGCCCAGCATGCTCTCAGACTCCTCCATATTGATGTCCTGGATGTCGACGGTAGCCTGGATCTCAGCCGTGCCCGACATCTCGGCGTCAGGCGTCTCGTCCGACTGAACGCTCTCAGCGTTCAGGTCATCAACCTCAGCAGCAGGACCTGATGTGGAGTTCTGGTGGCGGATCGATGGCCGTCTCCGTGACCGCCCAGTGGGGGCAAGAAGAGACGTAGGGCGAACGGTAGGAGAGCGAAGTTGCGGAGGAGGAAGCGGCGTTGTTGGCGACGCCGGCTGGGAGTTACCCAGCAAGGGCCGCGTCAGACCGTAGGGAGGAGGCTGGTCGAGATCGCGCATGGCGCGCAGCAGGTTGGCCTCGTTGACCTCAGAGCCCGAGACTGAAGTGGCCGAGGGCGCGGCCGATGAAAGAGGCTGGATGGCCGCGCCCCCGGGCGTAGAAAGAGCATGGCGAGAGGGAGTGGCCGATGTTGCCGCCGCCGCGGCTGATGATGGAACTGGCGTTGTGGCTGCAGACGATGCTGCTGTGCTAGAAGAAGAAGAAGGTCCCGCCGCTCCCACATGATGATGGTGGTGATGATGATGGTGGTGGTGGAAGCGGCGGGCAGAAGATGCTGCAGATGTAGAAGCAGATGTAGAAGCAGATGCAGGAGTGTGTGCCACCGATGACGGCAATGAGGAGTGTGCCGGCACCGGTGGCGGGGACGATATTGAAGAGCGGGCCGAGTGCTGGGGACCCGCTGGGGAAGTAATGTGGAATTGGGACATGGTCGGCGTGGCGTCGTTGTCGGTGTTGCTTTGGCTGCCGTCTGTCGACGACGCAGCACTCAAGGCGGTGCTGCTGGCACCAGTTGCTGTGCCAGCAGCCGCCGCGGTGGCTGCAGCGGCGGCGGCCGATGAGGAGGAGGCTGCCGACGATGCACCCGTTTGTTCACCACCGGCCACCGACGTCGGTCCAGAAAAGGTGGCGGACACGTCGATGGACGGTGGTGGTGCCTGGCGGCGGAATGAGCGGTGCTGGTCCAGATCGAACCGGCTGCCGTTGAGTGTGCGGTATGTGAAAGACGACGACTTGTTGGCGACACGCAGGTCGTTACCCCGGTGCCGACCCTGGTGCTCCTGGGCGTGGCGCTGCTTAGCCTCCTCTGCCTTTTCGCGGCACTTCTCAATGACCTTGATGTAGTTGTCCAGGATGGTGGCAATGACAGGAACCATATCTGCCTCCACGACGCGCGTCCGGACGGCCTCGGTGCCCCGAACGCCGATATTGACGACGCACTGGAACGCCAGGTTCCATTTCCACATGTCCATCATATCTTTGCTGCGACCCTGCTTGAGGATGCAGACGAGGCGCTCGATGCCGCCATCGACCGTGAGGATATCGCGAATGCGTGCGGATGATGTGGTGAGGTAGGCGAGATGGTTGAGTGAGTTGATGAGCGGGAGCGTCGATGTGCAGTCAAGTGCCCGGCGGTCATACAAGGCGGTGGTGATGCCCACCGACGCCTTGTTGACGTTGGGGATACTGAAGTTGACTTCCCTCATGATTGGATGAGGGTTCCGAAGACGCAATGAAGAGCGTCAACGGTGAAACTGCGAGGCACGGAAAGAGATCAAACCTATGACCGGTCCGGGTTAAAACACGGAGGTCAAGAAATGGAAGAGCACGTTGATGGAACGTGTTGTGTCCTTGGCTCCAAAAACGTGCTGTGATGCACACGCAAAACACGCGAATGCGGATCAACAAAATTGGTGGCAAAGGTAAGAAGCGGACGATGCCAGGGAGAGAAGAAAGCCAAATGAAAACGATTGTGCCAAAGTAGCAACAGAGGAGTAATAATCTCAGATGATCAACTTCGAGCCCTCGGTGAAAGATTGGAGTCTTGTAGGTGTGGTAGTCTTTCTGGCTGGAATGTAGGGCAGGGCTGGCCAGAAAACAAGACGTAGGCCCAGAAGCGACTTGGTCGACAAATGAATCGGTCGTTGAAAAAAGACCACTTAATGAGACACACTCGCCCAGGTATTCAGTCGTGGCGATTATGTGGATGGTTCTCCTTTTGAGGTAATGTAGCTCATGCCCAAAGAAAAGTGCTCTACACTTGGATGATGGATCGTGTAGTCGTAATTCGTGTGTATCGGTCTGCCGGGGAAAAAAGAGATTATCGTACAGGGTCGTTAAAAATCGCTCGGTCGGGATGGCATGTTCTTCAACGCAGCAAGTCCGACGTGCGAAGAAAGACTGGGCGAAGAAGTTGTCGTGCTCGTCCAAATTCCGAAACGAGTGTGCTCGGTCAAACCACCGTCAGAGAGTGAGAGGTTGGATGACAAAAGCGACGAGAAATCCCGTTGAGGTTCGAAAGGGGCTCGGAACCACACCGGTCGTGAATGAGGTGGTGAGAGACCGACGAGAGTTTTCTGCTAAGGAGTATCGAGAGCGTGAGGGATACAGTATGGAGCGGTCGCGATGGATCGGACAAACGTTGGACACGCGATGGAAAAATGCCCGAGTAGGCTTTCCTCTCAATCTTCGGTTTTCGGAGGATAACACAATGCCGCTTTTTTGAAAATTGAGCTCTCCTAAATGACAGCACGCAGCAAATGATAGTCGGCCGTGTTTACCGCAAGGGGAGGTGAGAGAAAGGGGGAGAGGTCGGAAGATGCGATGGCGGTCGGTGGTCAGAGAAGAGAAGGGGAAGGGGAAGGGGAGGGAGAGGAGAAAAAGAGAGAGGGAGAAAAGTGGTGATGCGAAGGAGGCGAGCGAGGCGAGAGGGAAAATGGGCCAAATGGGGGAAGGGCAGGGCTGGGGCTGGGCGAGGAATGGGAAGGAGCGAAAGGCGGTGGTTGAGGGAGTGGGAGACAGGAGAGTGACCCCTAGCCTCTAGCCTCTAGCCTCTAGGCTGGGCCTGGCAGACGTTGACTACGGAAGTATGTGTATGTTGGCGGTGGGCAGACCGACAGGGGCAGATTAGGCCATTCGACCATGGACAGTGCGAAACGACTGGGGCGAAGACGGTACGATAGCGCCTCTGAGGGCCGCTGAGGCAGCGGCGGAGGGGCGCTATTGTGATGTATTGTGCAAAATACAGTGCGCAGGTTAGCGTGCGCGGGCCCTAACTGTCAACCAACTGACGTGCTCCTTTCCCTTTCCCCTTCTTTTCCTCCCTGTCCACAATTTGGCCGTTGCTTCTCCTTCCGGGGCAGGCACAGGCACTGAAAAGTACTGTGTAATATCGTCGAAACCAAATTCACGGCGCCGGATAGGGTGAGCGCCAGAGACACAGCACGCGCCAACCAAGTCCACAAAGTCCACCCAGAGTTCACCCCCCAAATGCCCCCCAAAACGTCCCACAACTCTGTCCACTCGCCCCAGTTCCCACTGTTCAGTTGTTCCACTGTCGTAATGTCCCACTGTGCTTATCCAGCCACACGGAAGCTTATGTCTTCAGCGGGGGGAAATGTTTTAAATGCGCTGTAATCATCCGCAGTCGGCGGCTTTTGTTGCTTTTTGTTGCTTTTGTCAGCACAAGAAACCACAGAATGCGGCAGAATAAAAAGAAAGTTCCAAAAGACGTCCGAGACGTCCAAAAAGGAATCAGACCAGCCCCGGAATAACGGGTGGGCGCGTGCCTGCCACGCTGTCGGTCAGACAGGCCGCCGCCATGCCCCAAACTCGAGGCTAGAGCATTCGTCCAGTGTTCTGCCTCCTGTTGATTGTCTGGCTGGAAGTTTGATTCCTTCATTTTGGTTTTTGGCATTTTTGGCATTTCCCATTTTAGTGCTGCCGTGATTTCCTCCACTATGACTACTTTGTACTATTTTCCCGTCGCGGCCTCTCAGCCAGTCGATTGTGTGCTTCCGAGTCGATGCCAGGCTCGGGTAGTAGAGATGGGCCTCGCCAGGGCCACGACCTTGCCAGGCTGTGAGATGGATTCGAACGAAGTGGACGAGGCCCAGTCAACAAGCGCGACATCGTCAGATTGGATTGGCCTCGCGGGCCTTGCTGCCTCCTGCCTGCCTGTTATGGGGAGCATACCTGGTCAAAGCTCTGCGTCTATTTTCCCTATTTCCTACTTGGGATGACAGACGACAAAGAATTGTATGGAGTATTGCACTGAGCATGTCCAGGCAGGTGCGACAGGGAGATGGCCTATGTGCATGGGCAGGGACCTCTGTGGAAAAAAGAGGACGAAGAGGTGCCGGCAAAGAAAGGAGCGACCGAGCATCGTCCATCGTGTGTCCGGTGGGACAGAGCACAAAAGACAGAGGAGGAGCAATCGTCATGTTTCTACCGCCCGTTACCCATTTGCTCAAGCTCGAGCCCAGCAAAGGAAACCGCACACAGGCACAAACACTCCCTCGGAAGCGTTTCCAGCAAATTGCGCTTTCCGTGCAACTGCATCCGAGGGCTGTCCTCCAATACTAAGATGCTGCATTGGTGACAGCCTCTCCTCTATCCCTTATCCTTTATCTCTCACTCGTCGCATCTCTTTTCTCTCTTCTGTGACCTTTGTGTTTCCTTTCCCTTGCCCTTCGTCTCCCCTTTCCCTTTCCCCTGCCTGATACCCGTGCGCTCGTGCATCATGCTCCCCTGGCCGGGGAGCTCAACCCCGGTCGTCCTTCTTTTGGCAATGCATCCACGGAGAATGGTGACTGGTAAGTACTTCACTTAGTTCTTCTACGGGATTTTCGAGCTGTGTGCCCTGATTGCCATGAACAGGCCTTCGTTCTTCCGTCCGGAGTAATATGTACATCCTCATGTAGGAAGGCATAGCCTCAGAGTATGGCAGATGGCAGCTGCCGTCCGGGGAAGAAAGGAGAGCTCTTTCCCTTTATTTGCTGCTCGCATGAATGTGCCTTCCTTTCAAGTGTTTCTGCATTTCTGTGTGTAAGGACAGGCAATCTTGGGCAACGTTTCGCCCTCAATGCAATCCATCTCCTTTCCGTCAAGCACCGTTTCGTCGGTTTTGTGTGTCCTTTCACGTACTCGTCTCCTTCTCGTTCTGTCGCCTCTTCCCTCTTCCCTCCCTCTCTTGTCCCCTCACTTGTTTCATGGCTGCCCACCCCCCACTCACAAAAATGACTCCATCTGCCTGCATCCCGCCTGCAGCGATTTCCGGGTCTCTTTTGCCAGCAGACTATCGTTCATTGTCGCCGCTCTCGCCACGCCCTTTTCTGCCAGCCTCTCCGGGAAGATATTGTGGGAAGAGGCTCGGTCGTAAACAAGAAATGATATCGTCGTCTGATAGTACACGAAATAAAGTTTACGTGCCCGAGTACCCAACCCGGCCGGCCGACTTTACTCCAAGGTCCCTGAAAAAAAAAAGTAGCACAGTTACCCGTACAGTGCGGGGCACACACGCCTTTTTGGGGCCACCACCACTCTTTCTGCTTTTTATGTGCCCATTTGCCTCTAGCGCTCTGCCCAGACTCGCCAGAGAGGATACAAAGCATATGTTTGCGGCGGCGGCGGCGAGGCGGCGTGTGGGCGTGAAACAACCACAAACAGGTCTTTAACAGGCAAATCGAGGCAAGTCGAGGCAAGGCCGCTGGGGGTACTACTCAGTGCTGCTGCTGCTGCTGTAGTGAGAAGAGGCGAACAAGTCAAAAAGGAAACGATCAGGGGCAATCGATGGACAATCGATGGCAATCCATTGGGCCTAGAGCCGATCGACAATGGGAGATGGAGACGAATAAAGGGAGGGTTAACATTGAGCCATTGTTCAAAGAACCCTGAAAGAGAGTCGTGCTGGCGTGCTGTGAAAAGCACCAACTCGGTTGCTTTCGAGCTTGACTGCTCGACGCCAAGACGAAATGGCAAAAAATACGACGGTGACAGCACAGCACCACCGTTCGGAACATACGAAGGATTGCAGAAGAGAAAGAGGCAAAAATGAAGAGGGGTCGAAAGGCGATGGAGGTCTGGAGGGATGGCACGGAGCAAACGGAGCAAAGAGAACAAATGGGGATTTGGGTAGGTCTTCGACTGCCCTACGCTTCGGGTTGCGACACTGAGCAAACCAGGGAAAACTCACGACGGAAAGCGCTTGGGGGAGGGGGAACAATAGACAGTCGTGAACCCGGAAAAGCGGGTAGGCACGGAGGAGAGACGTGAAGGAACAAGGCAGTGTGGTCAGGGGACGTAGCGGCCGTGAACAGACCTACAACTACGCATGCACAGTGAACGGTTAACGCTCGAATGCGGCAATCGACCGAGGACTCGACCTCTCGACTTTGTCCTGTCATAAATAGAGTCCAAGGGCCAGGCCAAGCCAAGACAGCTCCCGGACACAGCGAGACAGCTTTTTCAGTCCAGCGGATGATATATCAAAAATATCTCACATAAAAAACATGTTTGTGCGCAAAGAGGCAAAAGCAGAAAAGCAGAAAGAAACGGAAGAATAAAGAGGCGGCGAAAAGACGGCGAAGAGTGCGTGTGGGAAAGCAAAAAGGGTGCGTGCGCCCGTCCGTGCGGGCAGGCGTGACGGTGTCAGTGTGTCTGGGCAAGAGAGCGGAACTCTTTGACAGGCCATTATAGAGAGAAGATGACAAAAGGCAAAACTGACTGAAAGTACAGCGCTTCAAGAGACACACGATGGAGGCAAAAGAGCGAAAGCGACTCAAAATGAAGGCACGCGGTGGACAGAAGGAGCTACCGGATACAGACTCGCCGCAACTGAACATCGTTGGGCAGAAACGACCAGAAAAGACTGCACGATCTTTCCGGAGCCGGGACGGCAAAAGCGCCAAAAGGTGCGCGTGGCCCTGGCCGTAGAAGGAAGGAACGAAGAGAGCTTCAGATCGTCGTGTCGTGTCACGCTTCCCTGCGAGACATACGTCTTCTTTTGGCCTCTCAACCTCTCAACCTCTCAACAACTCTTGTCCAGACTGAAACTAGCGACTGACCCTACATTCGATTGTCTGCATCGTCATCTACTTTCCCTTTCTTTTTCTTCTCGAATGCCCTCGTCTGACAGGCTCATCCCCAAGGATTAAGCGCTGCCGTTCGATGCAAGGTGAGCGCCAAAAGAAAGGAGCGGCGTCTATCGTCAAAGGAGGTCATCGTAGACATCATAGGCGACATAAACGAGCGGTTCTCGAGCGATCAGAAAAAAGAAAACAAACAGACGACAGGTCGAACGTCGCGAGAGGTTGGTGGTGTCGATGACGGGCGCTTCCAGAATGGCTGTGGTGCGGAAAGGCCCAGTGGTTCCTTCCTTTTTCCCACTGCCACCCAACCCTGCTCGTCGACACAATACCTGGGCGTCTAAATTTCGCTCCAAAAAGGAAAGCGCAAAAAAAAAATCAACAAACATGGGCAAGATGGCCCCTGCTCACCTGCAACCACTTTGCCAACACGCGCCGTGGACAAGGGGGGGGGAGACTGTGAAATAGACGCAGCTCGGTTCTGCAACACGCAGGAGAAGATAAACAAGAGGTTAGTCGTGATGATATTTGGCGTCTATTTTATTTTCGTAAAACATAGCTTGGCTAATAAGTGGGCTGGCGGTAGCAGCGGTAAGGCGGCGGTGACGATGCCTATCCTCAAGGCATCGTGTGTGCAGATAGTGCGAGATA
>JANSLP010000198.1:0-58586 GCA_029298735.1 Ophiostoma sp. CBS 140.51
TGGTAGTCATCTCAGTATCGGCGGAGTCCAGGTCGTGCTCGACGAAGACAGTCTTGACCTCGCTCTGCTTGGGGAAGCCCTCGACCTGCTCGTTGTTGATGGCGCGCATCAGAGTAGACTTGCCGGAACCGTTGGGACCGCACAGACCGTAGCGCTGGCCACGCTTCAGGCGCAGGTGGGTCTGGTTGAGCAGAATCTTGGCACCGTAGGCAAGGGAGAACGTGCAGTTGCACAGGTCCTCACCCTCCTCGTCATCGGCCTCACCCTCCTCCTCCTCGGCGGCGCCGGGAGAAGCCTTCTTGCGGAGGTTCTCGACAACCTTCTCGGCCTCAGCGTCGCCAACGACGACGGAGACGTAGGACTTCAGATTGGTGACCCAGGTGGTGGGCTCAGTGTCCTTCTCGTCGATGAGCTGGCCAGCAATGGCAGCGATGTAGGTCAGGACGGGGCCAAACTTGGCGTCGTTGCCCTTGGCGCCCAGGATGGACTTGAGGTGGCCCAGGACGATCTGGATGTCGCCGTGGTTGGTGGGCTCGGGGATCTTGCCGTCAACGACGTTGCCGACACGGGTGATGGTGTCCAGGGCCTGGCGGGTCTTCTCACGAGCCTCGGGGTCGGCCAGAGTCTCGTAGTTCTTCTGCAGACCGGGCATCATCTTGGGCAGGAAAGGTGCGACGATGTTCGGGTCGTCGACCAGCTTGCACATGTTGTCGACAATGACAGCCGACTTACGCTTAATGGCAGTGTCGCGCTCAGCCAGACCACGATCCAGCAGGGGAACCATCAGGGCCAGAGTGGGCTCCTGCACCTCCGTGACGAAGGTGGTGGCACCCAGAAGGTGGACAGTCTCGGGGACGTTCTCGGGCTTGGCCACACACTTGATCAGCTCGGGAATGAACTTCTCGATATCCTTGTTGACGATCAGGCTGCAGACAACCTCCATGGTCTTGTAGGCGCGGGTAGAGACCTCCTTCTTGGTCACCCACATGGCCTCGGAGACGGCAGGGATCAGCTCAGGAACACGAGTGGACATCTGGGCCTGGGAAGTGCGGATCAGGGTGTCAATGAAGTCGAGAGCGAGCAGGCGCTCAGGGAACTTCTGGGCATTGCGCAGAGAGTCAATGACGGGGGGGAGGGCAGCCTTGACAGCGTTAGGCGACAGAGCCTCAGCGATCGCCAGACCAGCGGCGATGGCAGCGGTCTTGACGCTGGTGATCTTGTCACCGGCAGCAGCCAGGACAGCGGGCAGGAGGACGACCAGGAAGGGCTCGACGTGGGCCGAGACCTCAGCGTGCTGGGCAATGGCCTGGACGGCGGTCAGGGCCTTCTCGCGGACGACGGCATCCTTCTTGTTGGCGAGCTGCTTGGACAGAGCGTCAATGGTCCTGGAAATATGTGTTAGTTGACGTTTTCAAGAGTGAAAATGAGATGAAAATGACTAAGAATGAAAGAGCGCCAAAATCAGGAATGCGCCATCAATCCATCACACCAAAAAATCCCACGAAATGGCATAAGTCCGTCCGTTGCTGTCCATGCAAGCAAAGGACGCGAAATGGGTTATTCTGGTCAAATCGAGATTCCCAATCTGATGCAGTTCTGACTAGCAGGAGTAAAAGCACCGATTGTACCTTCCCAGTTTGTCGCCACCGCTTTCGCTTTTGAAAGCAAAGGCAAAGGTTGGTTCGAAAGCGGAAGGCGGAATCGATGCTTGCTGCTCCGCAAAGGGCGCACTGGCCAATGACCGATTTGGTAAATGCCTGCAGAAAATTTTTCAACCCCTCGTAATTAAACAGGGGGGCTTCTCGCTGGTAGCGGGAGAAAAAAAGGCGGTGACCAAAAACGGGTCAAATTGGCGGCGGTGGGTTGGTGGAGGGGGGGCACCTAGCAATTGGAGAACCCGAATGCTTTGGCGGTATTGGTGGGGGATTTTTGGCAGGAAAAAAAAGCAAGAGCGACTGGCT
This sequence comes from Ophiostoma sp. CBS 140.51, assembly GCA_029298735.1. Lineage (NCBI taxonomy): Eukaryota > Fungi > Ascomycota > Sordariomycetes > Ophiostomatales > Ophiostomataceae > Ophiostoma > Ophiostoma sp. CBS 140.51. The sequence continues at coordinate 1,962 of JANSLP010000198.1, forward strand.
CAAATTTTTTCTCGGGTTCCTGGTTTTGGCGCGGAAAAAACAAAGGGCAGTCTGCACCAAGCGTCGACACGAGGAAGGTGTGGGCTCAGGGTGCAGAGAAGTGCTGTATATTGCAGAAAAACGCAAAAGTTCGAGAACAGGTGTCAACGTACTTGGTGGGGACATCGAGATCCTCGATGCGGCCGTTGATGAAGGTGGCAATCGCGTTGGACGACTCCTTGATCTCGGCAGCCTCCTTGGAGACAGTCAGGCCCTGCATGAGGTCGGCGAGGACCTTGTCGCTCTTGGCGTTCTCAGCTTTTGAGGCCATGATAGCGGTTTGTGTTGTATGGAGAGGATGGAGGAAGAGTCGAAGAGCGGAGGACGGAGGGGTATCGTCGAGGAAAGAAAAACCGGCCGCAAAAGGGCGTCTATCCCGGTAGTCTAGAAAACGAAAGAAAAAAGAAAATCGAAAACGACGTGTGTCGCGCTCTGTTCAGAACGAGACGGTCGAGGCTTTCGAGATGAAGAAGGATATAGAGGTAAAATATAGAGAAGAGAGAGGGGATGGGGGGAGAAAAGAAAGAAAGGAAGAGAGAAAAAGGTGAAGTGGGAAAGGGAAAAGAGAGGAAGAGGGATGAAAAAAAGTGGACGAGTGCAAGAATATTTATGGCGGGGCGTTGATAAGGTCGGCGGCGAACACTGTGCTGGAGGGGCGTCGGAGTACGGGGCAACAGGGGAGGAGAGAGGGACAGTGGGATGAAAAAAGTGAAGGAGCTTTGGCCTCGCGGTGAACAGAGGCAAAAAAGGAGGCAACTGGGCGACGAAAAAAGTTTGCGGCGAAGGGCAGAAAAAACTTTTTTGTGGACCCTTGCCCCAAGGCCAGCCAGCAAGATCCCGAGAAATTCAAAGAAGGCAGGCGCAGGGCAAGGGACTGGCGGGCTGGAGGGGTAAAAAATTCAGTGCGAAAAGGTTTTTTGCATGAGAATCCGCCCTTCACCGCCCTCCAGAATTACCGGATTAAGACTAGCACCGTATCTGATAGAGGGAAGGAGATAAGGGCCGTGATCCTGCACTGTGCCGTGCGCTTGTGGACGACGTACTGATTACAGCAGGAAGGAGGTATCTGAGTAGATGGCGAACGTGTTCTTTTGCCTCCCTCTGCAGTGTCTCCCAGCCGCGTCCAGAGAAAAGTTCGGTTTGAACAGTCTGGGATTTATTCGTTATATGATGTCCCTGTTGGATCCGGTTTGGGTATCTTTGCATCCTTTCACAGTTTCCCAGCTGGTCTCATTTGGCACATTTCTTCCCTTCCATCAAAGTGACTGGCAAGTTGCTCTTGCTTCCGATGTGCCATTTGATTAAACTGGACTCGCTCCTTCCTGTGTAGCATTTTCTGATACCTGTTTCCCGGTTGCTGTTATGGCGAATCCATTTCTGTTGGGAATATGTCTCCGCACTGTGCTTCTGTCTGGAACAGGGCCCTTCCAGAATACGGCGAAAAGAAACAGGTCGGAAAAGAAGAAGAAAAAAACTAGTGTCGACGTGGCAGCGTTCGCAAGTTGGTCTCTCACATCGCCGGCGCTATGCTTGAACGGAGAAGGCGGAGACCCTTTGTGGGTTGCCATTACAGGGACTCTAGGGGCTTTAGGGGACAAGGTCCGGAGCAGAAAAGGCTGAGCGGCGGACGGGCGAGTCAGAGCGAGCCTAGCCTCGGCAGCCAGAGAATGGACAGGAACAGAGACAAAGGACAAAGAAAGGGAAGGAACGAACAGGCACAAAAAATTACGATGACCTAGCCCGCGTACCCCGATGCTCACTCCTCTCAGCCTTTCGCCGTCTGAGTCTTCGCGATGCAGTATCGACAGGTTGTCCTGAGGCTATCTGTATTGGTTGCTGCACAGTGAGATGTAGTTTTGCATCAGCAACCCGTAATCGAAAAGAATCCCTTGCGTCGTATATGCGAGGCTGGCAATTGAAGTGGCAGTATTTGACAGGAGTGAATAAAAAAGACAATCTAAAACCTGGAACACTTCCCGTTTTCAGCAGGCCAGAGATAAACGACCTGTCAGGTAGTAAATGAGTTATGATGGAGGGCACCGTCAGAACATTGGAGAGTCAAAACAAAAGGCGGGATCAAAGACAGATTGTAAAAAGGGAAAACAAAGGGAACACTGTGCAGGACAAAACGTGACACAATGAAAGCAGCCAACGGTGTCGTCCGCGCTAGACATGTGAACCCAACCAAAGCCTGCTGGTGACCTTTACTTTTTTCCGAGTTATTGCCTACGCCCAGGATAGCAGGTAAAAAAAACCCAATATGTTGCAGTTTGACAATTCAGCCACAAGAAATTAGGCCAAAAGGGAGGCAACCACTCGGATTGCCATGTGCCACCACGGGCTGCCCGAGAGCATCTCGAATGTGTGATTTTTCCTGCTATCTGGTCCAGAGCCCTGGAATGACAGCATAAGCAGTCATGGGCCGCAGTTGAGTGACAGATTTGTATGCAATTGCAGCATAATTTCTCTTAGACTTTACGCCTGCCTTACCTTTGAGATGCTCTACATCGTGCTGGTATCACTATTAAACTCCATATTGGGAGACTGTGCCTGACCGCCATGCCGAAATGCACGTCACGACCCCGAATTTTCCTTCCTCTTGCCGCATCTCACAGGTCATTTCCCCAGCAACAATTTCTCCGGGGAGAACCAAGCCAGACAGGTAGGGCCCCTGGGCCTGTTAACGCCATACAGCTGCTCCGTGCACACGGGCTTTGAAGGCTTCTTTCCCCGGTCGTCGTTCTGTCCCCTTTATCGCAATCTCTAATCGATTTTTTTTTCTTGCGGGGGTGGGAACGGCGGGGACAGCGGAGCCCCTGACAGCCTCGTTCCTGGCCGGCGAGGCTCGAAAGACAAAGGGTAGGAGAGCACCCGCCAGCCACAGGAAGCCGGAACATGGTGCCGACTGAAGCAGTCTCTCTTCTTTTGTCTCCTCTGTGAAATATGTGCTCATCCACTTATGTTGATTTCCCATCGGTCTCTGGTTGGACCATGGAAAGCTTGGATTTGTACCAGTGTGAGCGTTCGCTTGCGCGTGCCACAGTCCGCTTGGCCCGTAAGCAAATATGGCGGGGTATCGTCGGTAGAAGCGAAATGTAGAGATTGGTGCCATGGAGGCAGGTGAAGGACTGTCGCGCCCAGCCAAATACAAGGGCGGTGAGAAGGTCTTGGATTGATTTCAAGTCGGATGGGGTGCCTGATCGCTTAATCGTTATCTTGTCTGGGCTTGCGCCCTGGTCGAAAGTCTGGCGCGACAAGCTCTTCCTTGCAATTTTCCACCAGTTGTTAGCCATTTGTGTCAAACTCTAAATGGCACGCATAAGCCTCAAGTCTCGTGCTGCCCTTGTCTGTCTGTACATGTGGATCGGTATCAGAACGCACTGGTAACCTCTGGGTGGCGCTGGGCGCGGCCCGCTTCGTCCTGGTCGTGTTTGTGCATATTGAGTACCCGCAAATAACGACTCTGACTTGAGCACAATTGTAATTGTTCCATCGCAGTCGTACAATGCAGCGTTGTGCGAGGCTTGCATGACCAGCGATGCGATTTTGCGAAAAGTCCCCTCACAAAGATCCAGAAGCGGCTTCAGCGACACGTGACTATTCACATGCTGCCCCCAATTTCTTTCTTGTTCACGTGACTAGTCATGTGCTTTCATAGTGTAAGTGCGCGTGAGCGGACGACACAGCATCCTTCACGAGGGGTTTAGAAAATGTGTTGGGGCCACAGACTGCGTATACACTAGTTAATACTTCGTATCTCTTATATAGGGCTCGTGCCGGAGTCACTCCCCTCGGGCCAGATGCCAATTGTCGGCGCATACTTTCAAATGGTGTGCAGCAACGGACATCACTTGGCCGTGATATCGCACTCTTGATCAAAGACAGGAAACAGAAGAGACCCAAACAGAGGTATGAAATAACTGTACGCCTACAGAAAAGTGACTGTCTAGACCGTCTTAGATTTGCTGTTATTAATGATCAGTAGTTGTAAAATTGATGCACGATAGATCGACAAGGTAGTAGAGCTTCAAGACTTGCTGGGGTGAAATCAGACCACGTTCCACCATGGCAACCCTTGTTAGTAGGACGCAAAGTAGTCAATATAGATATTCTATTGTATTTCCAAAGGTACTCACAAGACTAACAATGCGTCAATTCGAATCAACTGGACACTTCATGGCTCTGTTGCTTAATCTCACCCGAACGTCACAGTAGACTGCAACTGTTAACTTCACATGGGATTCCATTTAACTCTATTAAACGATGACTCGAAGGTTTTTTATACATGAAAGACATCCGGCAAGCCGTGTACTATAGGCACATAATTTTGGTACTCTCATGTGAACGTAGGAAGAAAAACATGATATTATCCATTGAGACACACCACCGGCACAGATACAGCCGCACAAAAAGCTATGGTTTTTAAAAAGGCATGATTAAAGAAGAACATTCTCATCTTAGATGCTGAGTTTATATAACTTATTGCAGTTCTCATTGAATCAAACGCCAGTTTAGGCTCCTCACGTCTGTCAACTGCCGCAGTGTTTGTCAAATTAAAGTATAGAGAAGACTGGTCCTCTCTGAAATTATAAAAGCTTTCAGTGCAGCAGTTCGTAGCGTTTGTATCATTATAGTCTTATGCGTACGCACAGTTTTGTTCCTAGGTTCGTAGTCGATAAAGCAGGTATCCCGTTTCTCGTGTCAGTACATGGCTAATTTCAGTACGGAAGGTATGCTTCGTCTCCTTTGAGGAGCAGCACGTAGATAATGCCGTCTCTTGCCCTGAGCAGAGTATCAGAGACATTGCATTGAATATCAAACTGTGCTCAAGTTTGACAGTATGCCAATATGGCTTCAAATCGAGAAACAACAAGAAGCTGATGAACGCTTTTGATTCAAAGTCATTCTATTAACCCCAATACGGATGTCACTACGATATGACGTTGTGAAAGATTCACACGGAATTTTTGGAGTTACTTTTGTCGGGCGCCCGAGAGTCGTATTGGCCGTGTACAGTACTGAGCTGGAGATATTACGGTCAGGTTACAATCTCGGAAGATGATAAGTAAAATTCCATGATGCGGCTTGCAATTGGACACTGTAACTCAAGTCAACATCTCCGTATGGCACAGACATCGTCTTAGCAGGGTTCTGCCATGCAAGACAACCATGGATACCCCGTCTTGGCGGCATGGAAAACATCGTGGCAGGCAATCCTAGATTAGTCTACGTTTCTGATGAACGCATTTGGAAACATAAAGCTTTGACCGACGGAGAAATTTATTTACTACATGACATATGACGTAATATCCGACTCAAGAATCACAGGTACAGATAATTCGTCGTTAAGAATGCCGTATTCTGGGAGCATAATCTAAGCTAGATGATACATTTTAAAACAGAAGCAAGTAAGGGTCGACCATTTTGAGGTAAAAAAAAGATGATATAAATCAATGGCTGTGATTAAAAACAATAGAAATGATTGCAAAAAGTAAACAAAAGTCTGCAAGTAGCCCATTAATGTGTACAGTGACGCCGTTGTAAAAGCAAAAATTCTTCGACAGGGGAAGATGGAATGTAACAGAAAATAACAAAGGAAACAAAATCGGCACCGCTCAAACATGGCTGCTGCCGTCCGACAGGTACTCTCGGCTGGCCGTCCGTGGCGACAAGTCGCGGAAGGCCTTCTCATCATCCGAGTCATCGCCGCTGTTGCTGCTGGACTCGCTGCCACTGACATACTTGTCGTGCTGATGCTCGTCCTGTTGGTGGCGCAAAAGATCACGCATGTGAGGGACGGGGCGGCGCAGGAGCCAGAGGCGGCGGCGCTTGGCGATGAGGATCGAAGCTACACCCACAACGAGAATGACGGGGAGCATGTAGGGCAGAGCATTGCGCATCATGATGATGGCGGCACCGTCAAACGAGTGCCAGGCGGAGCTGCCGAGGTGGTCAAAGATGGGTGTGGAGACCTTTCCGTTGAGCTTGTGCATATCGCGGTTGTCGTCGGGTCCGCGGAGGACCTTGTAGTCGGAGCGGTTGGCCTGGAGAGTATGAATCGTGGAAGCAAAGTGGCAGCCCGTGCTGAACATAACGGTCGGGTAGGGCAGGCCCAGCCAGCGGCGGTTGTACTCCTTGAGGCTGTCGACAATTGCGCCAACGAGCGGGTTGTGACGCTCAGCCATCATGAAGCCACTGGAGAAGCCGACAGGGACGGCCTCAATGGCAACGAAGCCAAAACGGCGCAACGGGCCGAGAGCACGCTTGCAGCGCAGGTCCATATCGAGGACAGCGCCACCATACTCGTACAAAACCATATAGCGCAGGGCGTCAACCTTCTGGATGAGGAAGGGGTAGCTATCCCAGGTGGGCTTCACCTCGGGGAACTTCTCGGCAACGAAGGCGGCGGCGGTCTCGTCAGTCCAGTAGTGCGTCTCCCAGCCCTGGTGAAAGTCGAGGCAGCTCTGGCGGGTCTCGCCCCAGGCAGGCAGTGGCGGACGAGAGCCGAGAACGACATGGTGCATGACAGGTGGTACGCGGTCAGGATAGCCGAACCCGGCCTCGGTCTGAGATGCGTTGTAGTCGGCAAAGGTGATGTCAAAGTTGTCGAGGGCTTGAGAGATGACAAAGCTGGGCGAGTCTCTTGACCAGATAAACGGCAAGTATGCGAGTGTCCATGCTGTGTAGAGGATGTGACGCGACAGCAACGCGATCACGATGAGCACACCGGTCACAACAAGGCCGAGGCGTGACCGCAGTCGCCGTGGGAGAGGGACAGCGGACAGCATTGTGTGTGTGAAGGGGAGATGTAAGGTGAGTTTTTTAAGAGTAAGGTTTGGCCGGAGCACGCGGAATGCAGCAGGGGCAGACAGAATTCGATGGGATAGGCGCGGCGGACTGTAGCAACGGCAACAGGCAGATCCAACTGGTGACAGTGACAGTCGAAGAAGGTGATGGAATAAACGGGAGAAGGTGGTCGATCAGAAAGTGCCAAGTGTCCAAGCGATGGGACCTGAGAGTGATCGTTTGTGCCAAACAGTCATACGAACAACACCGGCATGCCGGTACGGAGAGATGCGGCCGGTCAGGAACGTTTGAGGAACGTCGAATTGGAAGTTGAGATGGTGTTATGGTGATGTAGATGATTGATGTGTTGCTGAGTGATCCGTGATGTAGTAGAGAAGCTTGAAAGAAATAGGGTTGGTGGCGACGGCGTTTAGAGGGAAAGGCGACAATAGGAGGGGGAAAAAGAGTAAAAGGGTTTTAGAAAGGAACGGTTAGAACAAAAAATTAAACCAAACGGTAATGATGCACGGGATGGCAAGAGTGTATGACAGCGTAGAGGAGTAGGTAATGAAATAAGTGAAGTAAGTGAATATTAGAGAGGGACAAGAAAAACGGTTCGAGGGAAGTGCGCACAGCCAAGTGTTTATCTGTCAGACCCAAATTCCGGCTCGGCCGAACCAGCGAGGAGGAGGATAGGTAGATTAGGAGAGATGGAGGGGGGAAAGCAGATCGAAAAAAGGACCAGAAAGAAGAGGGAAAATAACGGCAACACGAGAGAAAAAGAAGAAGAAGAAAAGAGCGGCATAGGGACAGGAACGGGAGTAGCTCCAGGAGTGGGCGTGGCTTTCCTGGTGCAGTAGACAGTACAAGTAGATGATGGGTGCTCGTCGCAGGCTGAACAGAATAGTGAATGATAGTGCTCTGCAATAAAGGAGAATAATACAATAATATAAAAATGGGGCCTTCTGGGCCCCAAAAATATAGAGCAAGTAGACGAAATAATGAGAGGAAATAATAAATGGAATTTATCGAATAATACGGAGCAACAAGGAACTACGAGACTTGCGGAAGTACCGATAGCGAAGGGCAGAAACAAGAGAGACAAGAAACAGAGACATGGGGGGAAGACAGCTCACACCCCCCTGCCCCCAATCCTTCTCTTTCTTTCTTTCTTTTCTTTTCTTTCCCCCGACCAGGGCTGGTGGCAAGTGCTCCCATAAGCACACTTTCCGTCTTAGCCCCGTTTCTAGCACCGAAGAACAGGAAGCAACCACACCCCAGCAAGCAGCCCAGCGTGGTCCAGCGCAACAGAAGAGAAAAGCTTGGCAAAAGCTTAATTTAGAGTGGGAGAGGCTTGGCCCAAAAAGGATCGGCAGTGGGCAGTGGAGGCCGGTGGGGCAGAGGTCTGGAAGGGCCTGAAATAGCGTTGTAAAACGGTGTCTGCCTGGGGGACACACCTCCCCAAACGGCAGCGTGAGTGGCTCTCCTGTGTATTACTGGCCTGCGCCTGGCGGAGTTTCAAGCCCAACATTTAAACCGTATTACGGTGAGGGAAAAAGCGAAATAGGTGCGAGAAAGCGAAAAACGCCAAACACCCAAAACACAAGACGGTGGGCAGGAGGAGGAGAACCCAGAAAAAAGGACCAAAGACAGCTGTCATCCATCAGGTGATTGGCGTATTTCGTGACTCGGGTTGGTCGTATTGGACCTTTTTCTTCCTGTGTGTCTGTCTGTGTGTTTTTCTGTGTCTGACAACGCAGGGTGCTCCAAATTGGGGAGGCACTTTGTCCACAGCGTTCACAGGAAAGACGGACCAAAAAAAAAAAAAAGAGTGACAAAAGTGACAACACACGACCACAAGTGAGCACAGATCGTCACGGTCTCTGACTGGCACACCACCAACTGCCATTGCCTGGATTGGCCAACTTTCCAAGGCGTTTTCTGGTTTGTCGCCGGGCCCAATGAGCACCCACTTAATTTCAATGTTTTAGTGCCCGCTTCACAGACGGTCTGCATTTTACAGTCTACTGCGTAAGTTTTTCACGCTTTCGCCATGTCTGCCTTCAGGATTCTTTAAGCTGTTCTGTTCATGTGCATGTATTTCGTTTTGTTCGTATCTAATGTACAAGTAGTCCTTACGCCCGACTGGCTAGACTATGGCATGGCTCGTATTTCGCTTTCTTTAATTCTTCTACTCGCTTCGCCTCGCGACGTCATGCTGTCACTGTGTCCCTGGTGCAGCTGCCACCGTCGCCGTCGCTGTTGGCATAATTTTCTTCAAGTCGTTGAACCAAACGTACCTACTGATAATCATGTACAGGTGGCGGTCCCAAGTGTACTGACTGTTGTGATTGCGGAACGCCTCGCGCGTCTTTTGGTAACGGTGCCAGGAGTTGGCCACCAGTGCACGGCTCGTAGAAATGGCTGATATACTGGTTGAACCCTCACGCGCGGGATAAAAGAGTGCCGCCAGGATGCGCCATGTAAAACGCAGTGCGGTCAGGGGCAGGTCGCCCAGAAACGTGTACTTGCGCCAAAGCGGCGTGGTCACGACCATGTAGGCCACGGGCGTTTTGGATGGTGAAGTCGAAGACGAGACGAGTTCACTAGTGCCATGGTTAGGTTTACATGGTCAGCACGTAATCTGCGATGGGGGCGGACAAGTGGCTGAAGGTGGAAGGGGCAGAGATAAAAAGGAATATGGGAGACAAAGGACAAAGAACGAAGAAGCGGGAAAAGGGGATAAGAAAAGGGGATAATGAAAAAGTGGCAGTGTGCGGAGGAAGGATCAGAAAGAATCAAACGGTAAAAGGGAGAAGGCGGGAAAAGGAAGAATGAAGAAAAGGGGTGGTTTCCTTACCGGATGGCAGCACTCACGGCACGGTGGTTGATATGGCCAGATACTCCGCCTTCATCGAACGTGATGATCTATGACGGATCGAATGTTAGGGTACGAGAAGAGAGAAAAGAAAAGAAAAAAAAAGCGAAAAGAACGGGGGACAAAACCCTCCCCAAAAAACAAGGGTCGACAAAGAGCGCCATCCCCGAATCCCCGAGGGACTGCAGAGAAACGACAAAAAAGAAAAAGGACACAAAAAATGGAGGTCTTACCGCGTCAATGTTCCACTTGTCAATGTACTCCTGCACAATGGTCTGCACAAGGGCCGTGTCCCACCATACGGTAGGATTATCCTGGAGCTCAGGGTGGTCGAGGGCTATGCATCGTGCCGGGTCGATTTGCAGCGCGGCACACGATCCGAGCAGTTCTTTTTTGCGCAGGTCGCCAATGCCGTAGTTGTTTCCTAAGGGTGAGGGACAAGCGTCAGAGGGAGAATAAAAAAAAGGTAGAAGGCTGGGCAAGAGCTTAACTACCGCGGCGATGGGCACCCCTCCGCCACAAAAGGAGAAAAGACGACAGAAAATGACAATGGGGCGGGTATAAAATACAGAGAAAAAAGTTGAAAGGGACAAAGAGGGAACAAACTCACCAGTTGACATGGAGATCAGACTGCCATGCACGCCTCGGTTCCGGTCAAGGACGCCGAGGATGCTCGGGGCAAAAAAGAGGCACTCATCGTCCGGATGCGCCGTGACGATGAGCAGATTTTTGGCACCCTGGAGCTCCTGTGGTAACAGCCGTATATCGCCGCCAACAAGATAGGCAATGGTCCACTGCAGCAATGGCGGAAACAGCATCAGGAACAAGGCAATCTGAAAGAGGCGGCGCCATGCGCGACGTGACAGGGAGATGGAACGGAACGAAAGGGCGCACATGCGCGGAGCACCTAACAGGCGCGTGATGCGAGGAGGAAGCAGCATAGTGTATGCCGTATGTGTAAGTGTAAGTGTATGTGTATGTGCGAGGGAGGTAGGTATGGAATACAGTATTACTGTGTAAAGAACGGGCGGAAAGGGGGATCAGTCAAGACCAAAGGCGAAACACGAAGGGAAGCATCAAATTAAGTCATTAAACCATACAAGCAGCCCGGAGTAGAAATCAGAAGAGAAAAAGGTGGGCTGGCGGATGTGCTGAAGGACAAGTGGAATGGTGGATGGGAGGAGGCGACAGATTGGGAAACGAAATGCGAAAATCTGGGAGCTTCGGAGTCAAAATTGAAAAGCCGCAAAATGACTGCCAAGAGGTGAACAAAATCAGACAAGGCAGCAGCGAAAGAAAAAAGGGAGAAGGGGAAGAAGGGCAGAATGGCAAAATGGGAGACGAGGGAAGGGAGAGTACTCAAAATAACCAAAATTGAGGAAGTAGTGGGCGAGAGCGACGTTGCGAACGGGAAAGAACTAGCGAAATCGATCGCTCTCCAAAAAAGATCGCTACAGGAGACGCCAAAAACAACAGAGAAATGACAAGACAGAATTATTCGAAGCGGCAGTGGTGTGGTTTTTGCTGACAATGGCCAACGGCCAAAAAAAAAAGGCAAGACATAAAAGGTCACAAAAAAAGAACACAGAAAAGCAGAAGCCTGGCGCGTCGCATTCTTTCGCATTTGCACACTTTATTTGGAGCTATGTTGGAGAGCACGCCGTGTGGAAGGTTCAAGTGCGTGCAAGTGCAGAAGCAGGAAGGTGCAGGGGAGGCCAGTCAAGTACAGGGTACATAGGGCTCCACAGAATAAAGCAGCAAAAGGATGAACTCGAGACGAGCGAGTGGCGGGTAGCAGGTGTCCAGAAGCGGCTAGACTGCTACTTCTCCGGGCGTTCCGCAACTTTTCACCCATAGTCCCGGCAGATTGGGCACATTTTGGGTCGCGCCTGCCCTCCAGTCAGTCGGTCTGCGAGCTGGCAGTTGCAGCAGTTGCAGTTGCGTCAAAGAAGGAAAGTACGATGCACACACACACACACACACTGGTGAACTCTGTAACTCGCAACCCGTATGTCGTATTGGATCGTTTTTATTTCCCTCACCTTTTATTTGGCCCACGACTGCCCATTCGTCCATCTGCTCATTGCCCACATGCTTTCCTGCCGCATGGGTCGTATCTGTTTCGACATCGCCTCCTGTGGCCGTTGGGCCAACACAACCTACATAAAAAGGAATGGAGCATAGCGGCGCAGAAAAAGAAAAATGAAAAGAAAGAAAGAAAATACAGAAGAAAGGAAGAGAAGACTTCCAAAGACGATCCAGAGCCCGTCCCCAGCGGCACGTCTAGCCAGTATTCCGCACACGACTCTGTCTTCATGGTGTTCTAGGTCTCTTTAGATGCTCTGGGAGATGTCTGAGAATTATGCCAAGGCGTAGTACAGTCACCCACTCGATCCATTGATGGCCTCTCAGAGTGCCTCGATTCTCTTGTCGACTTACTTGTCGAGCTCTCGACCTATGAGCCTCATTTGATCCTTCAACCTCTACTGATCCTTCCTGTTCTCGGCATCATTTTCTCACGTTCTGCCTTCTTTCTGACACAAGTACCTCCACAGCTTACCTCCGCCTTTTTGTTTCTTTTTTGTCATCCTTTTCTCCCTCTATGCCCAAACGACCGCCCAAACGACCACCCAAACGAGACGTCGTACGGCTCACGCGATCCTGCCAAATCCTTTTTGGCTTATGCTTACTTGCCGTAGCGTGTGCTAAATGCAACAGCGCAACGGTCAACAGAGCAGCAGAGGAACAGTGCAACAAAAACCCGCCGCCCCATTGTTGCGCCGCACATCTTCCCTGTCCAGTATCTTCTAACCTGTATCTTACTCTTTTCTGTCGTCGTTTTAGTGAACAACTCTCTTTTTATCCTTTTTCACCCCGGCTCTTATTTTCACATCTTATGTGCAGGCCCCATTGGGAGGTCCTATTTTCTGATTTCTGATTGTACTCCCATCGTGGCCCTGCACAGCCAGCCCCGGCCACCAACATCATCGTTCTAGGCTGGCATCCTTTTCAAATTTCTTCATATTTGTCTTTTCTGTATTAGCCTGAAATTGGCTTCGCCGCTTCTCGACCTCGCCCTCGAGGTCTTTTTTGGCCCTCTCTCTTTTACTCCCTATTTTACGCAGTTCCATTCGCAGCGTGTCGTATTCGTTCCCGTCCCTCCTCGGGTGTCCTTGACCTTGCAAGATAGAAGCTTTTCCTTCCGCGCTCTTCCCTTCCCCCCTTTCTACCTTTTTCCATTTTTCGGTCTTTCGTTCTTTGCAGCTTGTTTCCTCACATTGTTTTCTATGGGCCCAGGCTTCTCACCCCCTCCTCTTCCTGGCCTCAATCCTTCTGACTGTCGACGTTCTCCACTCTCCTTTCATCATTGCATGTGAGGTACGGAGTACATAGGTACATCAAGGCGAAGCTTTTTCTGCCCTACGGGACCCGACAGGGGTGCTCCCCGTTGCTGAAACCACAAAACCGCAAAACCGCAAAACCACTAAGCTGGTCTACGAACAACAGACAAAACACTACACGCCTCTATTCAGTCTATGACCTAGCCAACCATCCATCCCAACCTTTCGCCATCCCTGCCGGTGGTCACTGTTCACTGCACCATTCCCTTCTGAAGGATTATTTACATTTCCCCATTTTACCCTTCGTTTTGGCCTCTACTGGGTCCTCTTCTATTTGTGTTTTACTTTTTCTTTTTCTTTCTCGATTTTTCTATTTCCTCCTCGCGCTCCCTGTCCTTATTAGGAAGTCCCCTATTTTCACGAGACCGATTTACGAGACGGGCGCATCGTATTGGATTTGTTACTTCAAATCTGCCTCACATTGCCTCACATTTTATATTGGCTCTCGGTGTATTTTCACGGTGCTATTACCCAAAGCCTGTTTTGCACATTCTCGTCTTGCCCCGACCAGGCCACTGTTTCGTGTTTCCTCTCCTGCTCCTCTCTTCAAATTTTCCTTGTTTTATTTTTATTCGCCCTTTATTTTATTTTCCCGATTCCCGACGCATCTGAGCCGCACCTCCCATATCCGATCGGAAAGCCAGAGAGGGAAATCGGAGAAAAAGAAATCAAAAAGGGAAAGAGAAAAGGACGCCACCATCACACGAGGGAATGGTATCGTCAAAACCCTTTGGCACCTCCCATACCAGGCTTTCGGACATCTCTGTCCACGACTTATTCCTCCTTTCTTTTTTTTTCTACCCTCTCCCATAGCGCCACAGACCATCACTAACACAATGCCGGCTTCGTGGCCACGGGCATCGTCGCCCGCCTACCGGCCGCCACGATTTCTGCGAGGCGCCACGTCGATACAGACCTTGTCGCAAATTTTTGTATGTATTCAATGAAGTCATGATCTCTTGACAAATACTTTTATGTGTTGAAGTGTATATTGACAATCAACAGCTCGTTCTCCAAAATTCTACTCTTATAATGGTAGGTAGCCCTATATGCCGTGATGTTCGCCTTGGCAAATTTCTAACCCGCGTCCAGGTTATGCACCACTCTCGAGCAAGACCTGCGTCCGGCCAGCGCCGCTACTTTATCTCGACGGCCATGATGTTTGTTGAGCTGACCAAGCTGATCTTCAGTCTCGGTATTGCTTGTCGCGCACAAATCAAGGCGCAAATAGCAGATGCGAAAACAGCAGCAGCAGCAAACGGTGACGATTCAAAAGAGCGGCCACTACCACCATCCAACCCCTATTCACTAAGTAACATCACTTCCATCCTCTACCAGTCGCTTTTTGCATCTGGCTCTTGGATGTTGATCCTACCGGCCGGGTTGTATGCGCTGCAGACGCATCTCGTCTATGTGGCCGTCAGCAACATGGAAACGGTGCCTTTCCAGGTGACATACCAGCTCAAGATCTTGACGACAGTGCTTTTCAGCATCGTGATGCTCCAGCGCATCATCACGCCGCGGCAGTGGCTGGCACTTGTGTTGCTTACACTTGGTGTGGCTATTGTGCAAGTGGCTGAAACATCAGGTGGCCCTGGTGCAAAGACAGCGACATCTGCGTCACCATCTTCCTTATCTCTGGCCAACCTGATCGGCTGGTTTTCTGGTGGCAACACAAACAGCACACAGATTACGACAGCAGCACCAAAACTTGCCCACCGCATGAACACGAGCAAGGGCTTCTTTGCAGCCATTGCTGCGTCCCTCATCTCGGGTTTCACGGGAGTTTACTTTGAAAAGCTCATCAAGGAGTCGCGTGTCTCTGTTTCCCTGTGGACACGCAACGCGCAGCTTTCGTTCTTCAGCCTTTTCCCCATCCTGCTGCTGGGCGTCTGGTGTAAGGACGGGGCCGCCATTGCCAAGCACGGCTTCTTTGTCGGCTACGGCCCCACGGTTTGGGCGACAATTGGCTTGCAGGCGCTGGGCGGTATTCTGGTAGCAATTTGCATTACCTACGCAGACAATGTGGCCAAGAACCTGGCGGCGAGCTTCAGCATTGTGGTGAGCTACATGGCCAACGCTGCCATATTTGGCGAACCCATGACGCTGCAGTCGACAGTGGGCATCTCCACGGTTCTTTTTGCTCTCTACTTGTATCAGAGCCGCAGCAGTCGGTCGCCACCGGATTCTCCGTTGCTTCCGGTGGATCGGGATGGCCTTGTCGATGTGCGATCCAAAGAGATGCACGAGAAATAATGGCCCGAAGCAATAACCAATTATAGAATATATCCAAAGATAGAAACAATCACGGTTAATGATACCCCCAAATTTATTACACTGCGGTTTTTATTTTTATTTTTACCAGTTGTTTGAAGTACAAAAGCGCTGTCGTCTGTTGTTCTTTTTTTGTCATTCTGTTGCCTGGATCGGAATCGCCACCACGATGCGGCGCCGCAAACAAAAGAAGAAGTCCTTGAAAAACGGAAAAAGGCCGTACCTCTGGACCTGTCGTAAGTTGCTAACCAAAAAGGGAAGTGCGTCTAACTGTCTTCACCATTCCGCCGCCGTCTCGTCGGTCTATTGCCATCAACCTCCAATTGGCATTTCCTTTTGAAACTTTGATTTTGACTCCGGAATTAGCTTATTTCATGCCTCACTCTTCACATACGTTTGTTCTCCCTTGGATCTTCATTATGGCCTACGTTTTTGGCGGTTAACTCCCACTGAAAGCTTGGCTTATCTTACCATGTTTGCACTCCTTGTTTTCTTGTTCCCAGAAAGACAACACGGTTACTAAACACACGCCCTCAGAATGACAGAATCACTAAACATCGCAAGTGGTAGGTGAGCACATTGGCGCGATTTCTTGACTGGCCTCGAAAGCATCATTGACAGGCTCCATCGTGGTCTGGGCCTGGCGAACCGACCGGCTCTTCGTGCTTCGTGTGACATGTTAACGCAGAAATGGAGGACGGCCACACGTGCGACCCTACGCCGCCTGCACGCGACTGCACACATTTGTACACACTTGTACACAATTTGCATGATGCTGCCCTCGCCTAGAGCTGCCGTCATTCGTCTTGTGGCTTACCACGCTCGCCCACTTTCGTCCATCTTCTCCGGCCTTCTCCACTTCCCCCCGTTTTCTCATTAACAAAAATGACACAATCGGTCTCGACTCTGTGCTTGAGCCTTGAGGGGGGACAGGGAGGTCGGTCTCCGTTCAAGATAGTTAAGATTGGTGCGCCGGCGCGAGCCATTGATGAAGCTTATTGAAGCTTGTGAGGCTTGTGAGGCTTGTGTGTGTGGGTTTTATGAGCATTTGGCGTTCAGAGGTGCATTTTGTGAGGTCTTGGCCCAATCTCACCAATTCTAAATCGCGTGGTCTCCGCTGTCATCATTTTAAGGTTAAGGCGAATTGAGGCAGTATTTGCTTCGATTGTTCGTCGGTGTACTTCTTTTTTCCTCTTTGTAGCCTCTCTGCTTTGAATAGGAAGCATCGTGAGAGGACCATTGCCTGCCACACTCGCTCCACAGAACGGTCTAGACCGCCTGCACTTTCTTACCCTAATGCTCCCCTAATGCTAACAATGAGCCTTTGAGGGCGCTGCCGTGCCATTTGACTGCTCTTTATCTGCCATTTCCTTGCCCTTTTCTCTATTTCCTTATTTCTCTATATTGTGTCCTCGGCACGAATTGCTTGGCAGCGTGGCTGTCCTCATGGCGTGCTAGGGGATTTGGGGGGCTTTTACAACGCTGTCAGGCTGGTTCCCTTGTATGATGAAGTCTTGGCAGTCAGCACGTTTCCTACCAGAACGACTAACTACAAAGAGCATGACAAGGCCCATGAGACCAACTGCATGGGGACGAAGTCGACAAATTCTCGGAGTCAAACTTGCGGAACGCAAAACGATGGCCGGCGCAACGTTCGGGACGCCGGCCAACGGTTCAGACTCCGGGTGATGGGTCACCCACCGACGCGGCAAATAACTCGCTCCGCGCACACCCCGGCCATCTACGGACAGATTGGGAATGTGGTTGCGAAGAAATAGAAACAAGCACACAGGAAACAGCGGACATGAGACGGATATTGTGTGGGCCGGCACACACACCGCATCAAAACAGTGACAAATACAGGCGCCGACAGCGCCTCCAGCGATTGATGACGTCCATTGTGAAACTGTCAGAAGGACCCTTGCAAAACTGTGTCGGCTATGAGGCAAATAAGCGCAAGGCAGCAATGAAAATGAGCACCGAAGGATCACCAATGCTCCAAGAAAAGAAGCAACGGAAGCTAAAAAAAAAGGTAAAGAAGAATGGACAGCCGATGCAAGAGGCAAAACAATGCGAGAAAAGGAAAAGCCCGTCAAGACGATTCCGGGGAACAATGGGAAACAATGGGCTTTGTTTCTTGGCGGGATGTCTAAGTTGTGTCTAAGACAGGAAATCAGAACAACGGTCGGGAGATACCCAGGAATGCACAGCCAAAGAGCCGTAGGCAGCATGACAGAAAATCAGATGACGTTAAGATATGGATGACAAACGAATAAAAATGCAACAAAACGAACACGCGATTTAGATATCAGTGGAGGGACACGATGCAAGTCAAACTTTAACCGAATAGGAACTGCGAAGCGAATAACAAAATATGCACAAAACAGGCAAACGATTGTAGTGGATGGCGAAAAGCGATAGGAAAGACCAAAATGAGCGTAGGATATTTTTCTTCTAATTATCATGAGAATTTTGGTCCTCATGAATTGAGAAAGGGCATGTTGGACGACTGAAATTTAATGTGACATTGCGTAGGAAATCACGAGTCATGAAAATCAACCAAAATGAAAATAAATCCAGAGGCACGAAAGACAAAGTATGGACATTGTGAAGTATGTAGTTTAGATTGTTTTGAAACCCTCACTCAGTTGTTTTCAAATTTCAAATGATATTGATGGTTGAATGCCGTGACGTGTAGTCGTGTACGTGACACAGTGTCACTACCACTGTAAGGGAAAATTCGTTCGCCAATGTGCTATTTACACGGCACAACCCCGAATCCAGCCCATCGCTCCTTCCCGTCAGTTTGCACCTTCCTTGTGTTTGCTACAGGGCGCAACTTCCCGCCACTGCGTTTCTGTGCAGTGGCGAGTCCCTGGTTATTTTCGCATTTGCCAGTCGCGATGGGTTGTTTTGCACCTGCCGTCTGTTGTGACGAATTGTCTGCTGATTCACTTGTTCTCTTCGGCGGCTCCCACGACATCTTTGATCTTCGACACCCTCCTTCACGACCATGCAACAAGACGCAACGAGACGCAACGAGACGCAACGAGACGCAACAAGACGCAACAAGACGCAACAAGACGCAACAAGACGCAACAAGACGCAACAAGACGCAACAAGACGCAACAAGACGCAACAAGACACAACAGATTACTATGACCAGCGACAGTTTCTCATACCCGGCAAAACTACTTCTACGATCCACTCATCTACACCGACCACTCTACACAGCGTTTCATGGCATCCTCACCTCCGGCCAACATGGATATTGATACGCCACCCAAGGCCAAAAGGCGCTACTTTGCGTACGGAAGCAACATGAGCATGAAGCAAATGAAAGCGCGCTGTCCCGGAAGCACCTTCATCGGCCGCGGCGTGCTGCATGGCTACAAGTGGCTGATTAACGAGCGCGGCTACGCCAACATCATTGAATCTGGGACTTTGATAAAAGCCAGACCTGCGGAACATATAGATGTCCCCGACGAAATTATTGAGGTTCCTTATTCCTCTGTTCACGGCCTAGTCTACGAGCTCAACACGTCGGACACGGACGAATTCTCTCTTGACATCCACGAAGGCGTCAGATTTGGTGCCTACGAAAAGATGCCTTTCGACATCGACCTTTACCCTTTTGCAGTGCCAGTCTCTCCACCCGACATCTACGCCGCAGTGTCGATGCGCGACGTGGCCACGAAAGAGATGGGCGGCTACGAAAAGCCACCAGACAATGCCACGAATGTGCTCGTTTACACGAGCTATCGATTCGTGTGCTCCGGAAAGACACAGCCCGATTACTTTCAGCGCATGATGACAGCCGTGTCGGATGCGTACGCTATTGGCGTACCCGAAGACTACCTGGCACGGGAAGTGGTGCCGCTGATTGCGAATGGCGAGCCCCAAAAGGCGGCGAAGTGTATGCAGTCGATCAAGGCACGCATCGACGACATGGAAGTATCCACAGAGGACTAGCTATGGTGCACAGCATGCGTTACACGGGAGGACGGGGACATCACGGGATGAACATGGGTTTGTTGTACAAATTAGGGTACGGGGCACAAATTTTTGACATGCGTCAAACGGAGGTTCACAAACAGGCGTTTCGGCTGTCAAGGAACGAATAATGAACATGGAATGATATGACGTTATGGTAACAGTGATGTGTTGCGTCAATAGGAGTCCCCGGTTTTCTAGGTTTAACAAGACGACACAATGCAAGCAAGTTGTCCTTTAGATACCATTTCCACAAATGTATTCCCTTATACCTACACCTTGGCATCATCCGACGAAATGTAGACGGCAGGTCCCTTGCACGGATCGTGAAGACCGTCGTTGACAGTCTCTTGGCCGTTAATGACAACCGTTTCCTCATGGATGGCAGCCGGGATAATTGTTCCTTCGTCAGGAAACAGTTTGTTGAGACTGTAGTAAAGCACAAACGTCGAGATGAAGCCGTAGAGGTAGAAAATGTCGTAGACGTACTGGGCGCCGCCGATGTGCACTTTCGGATTAACAGCAGCAGCCAGACCCGGCAGGTTGGGAACAAAACCAACAATCAAAGCCACGGCAGCTCGCCAATTGGTGGCCCACTTGTTGCTGTAGTCGTAGCGACCATGGCGTCGATACAGGGCCGGTACGTCGATGGCCTTGCGCTTGACAAACCAGTAGTCACACCCCAAGATCGCGGCAATGGGTGCCAAAAAGATGCCAAGTGCGCCCATAAAGTTGAGCAGACTCTGTGCGGAGTGCACAATCTTCCAGGGCACCATGACCCATCCCGCAATGACGGTCGTCAGGATGGCGCCGCGCCGCAAGTTCAGATATTTGGGGCAGAGACTGGTCATGTCGTTGGCGCAGGAGATGACGTTGGCTGACAAGTTGGTGCCAATCTGTGCAATGACCCAGGCGACACCGACGAAAAAGGCAGCCGTACGTCCACCGGCACCATCCCAGTGGCTGGCCAGCTCGAGAGGGTCCCAAATATAACTTCCGTACACAACCTTGGCACAAGACGTGGCGATGATACCAAATAAGCCCAAGAGCGTGCACACAAACGGCACCAAAAAGATCTGCCAGTAAACTGCGCTGGGGCGGTCGAGATACCGCGTGAAATCGGCAACATTGGTGGCCATTGTAGCCCAGCCACCAGTCAGGGCGCTCATGGATGCCAGAATAAGCCAGGCGCGTTCGGCACCGTGGACGGCAGGTTCTTGGTCCCAGATGGCACCCGTGCCACCGGCTAGGTGTGTCATGCCGATAATTGTGCCGACAGCGGCAGTGAGAACGATGACGGCCTTGGCAACAAAGAACCAGCGCAACTTGTAGGGTGGGATCAGAAGGATAGGGAACTGAACCGACCAGAACAGCACATGAGAGACGAGCTGCTGGCTGGTAATTCCGGCTGACTCGGGCAGATGGTTGGGGATGTTGAGGTACGACGGCCAGATGGCGCGGATGATCTGTGTCATGGCAGTCGAGCCCGAGTATGTTTGAATGGCTGCGAGATATGGTGTCAATAAATATATGCCTAGGAAAATCAAATTGGCATGAAGACAAAAGAAAACCTTACCGTGCCAGAAAAGAGCTGTAACCATGCGAATGACAATGGCAAAGCGAGAGAACAGAAATCCAAAGCTCGAACGCGCCACAATCGGAAACGGGACATGTAGCTCGGCGCCTGCAGCACCGTTAAGACACAGCGGGGCTGCAAGCGTAAATGTGCCCAAGATGAGACAATATGTGGCCTCACGCCATGTCAAGCCGACCGCGATAATGGCTGAAGCACCAGCCCAGCTCTGCGCGCAAAGAACGTCACTGAACCAATAGCCAACAATGGTCCATGCTGTCCACGTGCGCTGCTCAAGCGGCGTAACATCCGAATCGCGGTTGCTCCACGTTGTTTCGTCGGCAAATGTCATGGGTTGCCGTGGTAGTACCCAGCCATCTTTATGCCACTTAGACTTGAGGTCGGCCTTGACCGCGCGGCCACGGCGTCGAAGCGTCTCCATGGTGTTGATGGGATGAATAAAAAAAAACCAAAAGGATATAGAGCAGGCTGTGAAAAATATGTGAAGATATAATGAAATTAAACGAGGATCGACAGATGCTGTGGTCGTTTGATCATCATGCTTGACAATCGTTAAATGTTGTTGACTTTGATTTATATAAACGCGAGGCTGTGATGTTGCAACATATCCTGACATCTATGGCAGACGATAGACCGGGGGAGAATAAAAATTCAGAAGCAAACTTGATAAGCCACCGACCACGACAAACATGCAACTTGATCACAATGCCATGTAGGTGATAAGATTGCGGTGCTCTTGGGAAACTTTTAATAATACTTGTCATGTTTTGATTTCACGTGAAGTGGTCAAGATCCGGCGGGATCCCATTAGCTGTAAGTTCCGGCGGAAGTTATAGATAAGAAGTGATAAGCGTCCTTGATTGACTTCACCTCCAGCTGAACCCCTGTCACCGCTATCATCTGCAAACTAGTTATTTTGGGGACATGCATCTTAGCTGCGAACTGCATCGAAACCTGTGTTAGGTCAGATGTTTCTTCAGTCCTGAGAAAAGTCTAGATAATCGCAGAACAGCTATCTGGTCGGATTGTCAATGAAGATGAGAACTGGCAAAATTCTTAAGAAATTCCATTCCGATTTTGTTGCCCCTACTCGTCATAACCATCTGTCCGGCGGATCGACATTCGCTAGTACCTGGAGCTACTCGGCCGTTGAATCGATAAGCTTTCCCCGCACGACGCCCCTCGACCTGTTTGCTTCCTTCTTGGTGCGATAACGGCGTCTATTCTCCTCCCGCCGGAAGCCGGACTCTACCCCACATCCTTCGTTCCTTCTTCCTATACGCAGCCGGGCAAGTTGATGGCTGCCGGAAAGATACCACTCTGGAGCCTCTTTATTTACTAGTTGATTGCATCTTCCGAATTGACTATCGTGCACCGCCGGAAGACTGTCAGTCTAGGGCGTCGAACACTATTAGACGCCGTCCTCGGTCAAAGACTGGGCTCACATTTATTTGATCTCTGTTCATTTATCTTCGACTTTCCCCTCTTTCTTTCCTAATCCAGCCATTTATACAGTACACGAAACATTACGCAGAGCATTGCCACATCCACATGATCACACTCTCTCACTATACTACTTTCGTCGCCAACCGAAACAATCGCACCTATCACTCTACCAAACGCCATGGACGAGTTCATTTTGACAACGGCCAAGCCGTATGCATTCTCCTTTAACCCGGCCCGCACTGCCCTTGTACTCATCGACATTCAACGCGACTTTGTCGACCCGGGCGGCTTCGGTGCTATTCAGTGTGGCAACCCTCAGGTGTTTGCAGGCGTCAGAGATGTCGTGCCGACTACCCAACCGACACTCGCCGCTGCACGAGCTCTGGGACTGCACATTGTGCACACCCGCGAGGGTCACCGGCCGGACCTCGCCGACCTGAGTGCAGCGAAACGAGACCGCCAGCGCCACGACGTTACCATTGGCGACCCCAGCCCGTCAGGAAGCGGCCGTCTCCTCGTGCGGGGTGAGCGGGGCCATGACTTGGTGGACGAGTTGCGGCCACGACCCGGCGAGTTGGTTGTGGACAAGCCCGGCAAGGGCGCATTCTGGGCAACGGGTCTGCACCGGCAGCTAATGGCGCGGGGTGTGACTCACTTGTTGATTGCCGGCGTCACCACCGAGTGCTGTGTGGCTATGACGGCGCGCGAGGCCAGTGACCGCGGGTTCCAGTGCTGCATTTTGACGGACTGCACTGGCGGTTTCGAGGCATCGTTTGGGAAGGCGTCGATTGACATGTTTGTGTCGTTTGGCGGGCTGTTTGGTTTTGCAGCGCCGGGTACAGAGCTGGTGGCATACGGAGACAAGGCCATTGCTGCCAGAGAAGCATCTCCTCCCACTCCCTGGGACGGCGTGTCGCTTGACTTGGACACTCTACAAACACAATACAGAACAAAAAGCCTCTCGCCAGTCGACGTCATCAAAGCTGTCTTTGCCCGTATCGAAGAGTACGAAAAGGAGAACCCACACGCGTGGATTTTGTTGCGGTCGCCGGAAAGCGTACTTGCTGAGGCGCAGGCACTTGTTGACAAGTATGCAGACGTGAACCGAGACTGCTTGCCACCCTTTTATGGCATTCCCTTTGCCATCAAGGACAGCTTCGACGTCGAAGGCTATGCAACGACGGCCGCGTGTCCAGACTTTACATACATTGCCGAAGCCACAGCGCCAACGGTCACAGCATGTCTCGAGGCTGGCGCACTCCTCATCGGCAAGACCAACATGGACCAGCTGGCTACCGGCTTGAGTGGGTGCCGCTCACCCTATGGCATTCCGTCGAGCGTCTTCCGCCACAGTGACCACAAGGAGGATGCATACTGCACAGGTGGCTCATCTTCTGGCTCGGCAGTTGTTGTCGGTGCCCGGCTAGTTACGTTTGCACTGGGCACTGACACGGCTGGCAGTGGGCGTGTACCTGCGGCGTTCAACGGAATTGTTGGCTTCAAGCCGACCAAAGGAACGCTGTCGTACCGTGGGATTGTGCCGTGCTGCCGGAGCATTGACACGGCCACAATTCTGGCGCCAACAGTCTCGGAATCTCGGCGCATCTGGCACGTCATCGACCAGTATGACGCCGAGGATTCGTTTGCCAAGGATCCACAGTCTCTGCCTCTGCGACTGGCTGACTACCGGGGCTTAAAGACGGCCGGCTTTACTTACGCAACTCCGCCAGCATTGGCCATGGCGGCAGCGTCCATGTCAACAGAGTACCAGGCTGCTTTTGAGAAGGCACTCAAGGTGGTCGAGGCCATTGGCGGCCGTGTTCGTGCCCTCGACGATGCTGCCTACAAACCGTTTGTTGATGCAACGGATCTCCTGTACAACGGTACACTTGTCAACGAGCGGATTGCGTGCATGTGCGAGGACTTTGTCAAGAAGAATATTGAGCGGTTCCACCCCGTCACTCGCAAACTGTTCCAGCAGGTTCTCGATCGCAGCTCTCGGCCCTGGGATGTGTACAAAGACCAAATTGTGCAAGCCGAGGCGACAAGACTGGCGAACCGGCTGCTTTCAGGTGGTGACGGTCATCTTGGGGGCGTTGGCGATGATGGCACGACGGTCAGTGTTCTTGTCGTGCCCACAGCACCGTTCCACCCGACGGTGGCGGCTATGCAAGCAGACCCCATCGCAATGAATGCACAGCTCGGTTTCTTTACGCACTTTGGAAACGTGCTGGACCTGTGTGCCATAAGCGTGCCGGCGGGGACCGTTGATGGTGGCTTGCCGTTTGGCCTCTGTTTTGTTTGTGCTAAGGGGCTGGACGGGCAGTTGTTTGACATTGCTTCAGCGTTTGAACAGGAAATGGAAAAGGCGTAATCATCAAATGATAGATATAAATGAAATAATTGATAGTAGTTGAAAATAAATTCTTGGCCTGTTCAATCACCATCCATCGAAAGATGCAGGCTGTTGATATCGGCGAAAAACGTATGGCTGGCATCCACACCAAAGTCGGCCAAGAACTCGGGTGTCGTCTGCAACACCATGTCGTCAAAGTCGTCGAGATGGTCTAGGTCGGTACCAAAGTTTTGCATGCTGCTAGTGGGTGTCCTCTCCTGCTCTCTCACAACAGGTGTGTCCGCTCCGCCAGTACTCTCCTTTGCTCTGCCTGTACTTGTGTCTGCTGTATACGATCGGGCGCCGCCTCGTAATTCTCTCTTCTTCACTTCCGCCTGTGCCCGCCGCTCAAACGGGGGACTGCTCATATCAATGTCCTCAAGGCTCTCTCCCATGTCGCGCAGGGCTGCTGTGACAAAGGCAACGCCACGAGCACGAACCCTCAAACTCCAGCGAAACTCGTCTAGTTTCTGGCGGTACATTTCGGCTTCGGCATTATTGGGGCTTGTGGCCCACAACATGGAGACATAGGTGCGGATGTAGGCAAGGGATTTGGCAGAGGCAAACCACCAGAATGCCTGAAGGTGTTCTGGTCGCAGAGCTTCGACAAAGCGCATAACGTGGAGTAAGCGGGTCTTTGCGGCTTCGCGGCATAGGTTGACAAGTGCAAGAGGTGGGCCTGCAGATGCCATAGTTGTTTCTGCATCCAGCAGTGGTTTCCTCGCCAGACTTCTGACAATGCAGCGGTAAACCATAATTTCGGTAACAAAGTAGGCCAGGTGCAGGTACCCGTTGGAGCACAGCTTGTGTGGCCGGACGGCCTCCATCCGCAGACAGCTTGGGAGTGCAGTGGCCCATGCTCGGAGCCGCAAAGCCACAGGCTTGACGAGGGCGACAGTCTGCATGCCGTCAGAGGAAGAAAAAACGTCGTGGTGTTGTGGATCGTGGCTGTAGAACGTGGCCAGCGCTTCGGCCATGACTTCGGTGAGACGTGCGAGATGGATAAACAGCAAGCGGCCTTTGAGGACATCATCTTCAGTCTCCATAGTTTGACTGTTGTCCTCCACAAAGTCGGAAAGATCAAGCTGCGGTATCCTCCAATGCTCCGCTTGGACATGTGATGGGCGTCCGTAGATGAGGGAGCTCCATTTGTCTTGCATAAATGTGGCCCAGGCGAGCCGTCGACGCAGTCCCTTCTCCCAAATTGGGATTGGCCAGTTCTGGCAGTCGACGTGTAGACCGAGTTCTTCAGCGACAGCCACGAGCTGGCTCGTCAGGACCCAGGAGTCGTTACCGGTCGTGGCGCCCCTTTGAAGCAGCAAAAGACATGCTTGAACGGTGGACAGCTTCGGCCGTTGGATGGCGGCGCTCAGAGACTGTGACGCTATCCGAGCGAGGGCCTCGCCGTCTGGTTTGGTATTGCCATCCCTGCTACTTGTCGAGCCTCTTCCCACACCCTGGCCCAAAGCCACATCGTACTCCCACCAGTGGAGTGCCAGCAGATACAACGCTGCCAAAAGAGGTGCTGACACCACCGTCCCTCGCTCTTTGCGGCCGTATTGCTCGAGGAGAATGTCCTTGTGGAGTATCGAGTAGCTCGGGTGTACAATGCGAAAGTAGAGGTCAATTAATGCTGGACCGTGGGGGTGGACGAGACGCTCCACATCGGCGACATTAGCACCATCGGCACTCGTGTTGCTGGCGTTGGTGTCGACGGTCGCATCGGCTCTCGCCAGAAATGTCACGCCCTCGGCCACGCGGCAAAATTTGGATGCATCCTGGTCGCTGTGGGGACGAAAGGTTGGCTCGATAAAGTCGAGAAGCAGGTCTTCGTGGAGCGAGCCAGGGCCAATGTATTTGAAATGGGTCGTTGGATGGAGACCGAGGGAGAGGGTGAGGTCGGTCGAGAGGCCCGGAGCAGTAGCTGTAGCAGTTTGGGTTTCCGGAGATTCTGAAATGGTTGTCGCCGATGCTGTTTCTTTCTGCTTTTGCTCTTGTCTCCTCCTTCTTCGCTGTTGTGGTTCATCCAGGTAGGTGCATGGTCGCTGGTGGAACGAACACAAGACGCAGCGCGCCTCTTCGGCTGCTCGTACGCATTTTAGTTTGCGTCGTCGACAAGTGTCGCAAGATCGTTCGGCGCGGGTACTTTGGGGGCGTTGTCGCGTATTTATAGGTCTTTTCGGCTGTCGTTGTTGTTGTGTCTCAAGAGAAAGACCGTGAGATCGATTTGGAATCAGGGTAGCATCCTGTTGTTGAGGAAGGTGTGGTGGGGCACGTGATGGATACCGACTGTTGTCAGCGCCCACTGCCCCCGAGGAAGTCGATTTCGGTCCCATTTTGAAGCCAGAGACGTGAAAACTTCCAACAGGCTTGAAAGGAAAAAAAAAACATAAGAGAACAATTGAAGCCTTTCGCCACTTCCCTGCCAGGTCCTCGACGTCTTCAGCTTGCTCACATCATTCTTGTCTTATCTACGATATCAAAAAGCTGGGGGCTGAAGATGCAACCCGCTAGAGACCTTCCCCAAATCAGCTCCGGAGCGCTATCCGGCCACTGTTATTCGCTGACGATTGGGGAGAGCAGGTGCTAGAGTTTCGAGTCTTATCTCCAATTTACATGAGCAAACAAAAATTGTCTGGCGAATGCACACCCAAAGCTCGTATTTCTGGATTGGGGAAGCAACTTTGTTCTGCCCAGTCAGAACTTCCGCCGTCCTTGACTTACACCGGCAAAAGTGTGAACGTGTGCAAGCTCCAACAATCGACTAAACATTCAATCCACTGTCAGAAGCTTGACTGCTTACCATGGCGTTTGCGACGATGCGTTGCAGCACAGGCATCTTGACAAGGTTGTGTGGAGTGTGTCTCACGGCCGTGACAGAGCCAAGCTTTTTATTGTGTGGAGTGTTGTGCGCTTGTGACGAAAGGTGGGCATTGTGCGGTTGCACTGGCATAGGGCAGAGTCGGCGTGAGACGATGTGAGATAGTCGAGATGGACAGCAGGGATGAGTATAAACAATGTAAACAAGTTAAAGGGGGGGGTAAAAGGTTCAAAGAAGGGATACCAAAAGACAATTAGTAAAAATAATAATCAATTAATAGGGTAAACGAAAAAGAACAAAGGAAAACCGGCGAGGTCGCTTGCGACCGGTGGTAATAAATGACCCAAAAGCTGGGCTTGCACGACGCCCAAAACTCCGCTGTATCTCACGCGGGATCGGTGTATCGTCTTGCTGTAACTCTAGCTCTACATCCGTGTGTGTATCTCTCTCCCCCTGTATTAACTCACAACAACCTTAAATCAAATTCAAATTCAAATTCAAACTCACAACCATTGCAACCCCTTATAGCTTCTCAAGCTTGGGGTCCTGGGCCAGGTAGGCCTTGATGGCAGCCAGGTTCTTCTTGGTGCAACCAATGTCGCACCAGTAACCGGCATCGTTGCGGAACATGACAGTAGAGTGGAAACGGTGCGGCGTGGCGCGCTCACCGCCACGACCAATGACAAAGACCTCCGGAGGCTGCAGCGGGGTCTGAGCGCTGCTGGCGTCACCTGAGCCGTTGGTGTGGCCGGCAACGGCGGGTGAGAAGTCCAGGTCCTTCCAGGCGGCGGGCCAGCTGGTTACCGAGTACGACTTCTCAAAGGGCTCACAGATGTGCATACCCTGTTTACGGCGGACCATCTCGCGGGCGACGGCGAGGCGAATGTCGGTGGTCGCAGGGTCCATCATCTCCCGGATGGCTTCGCGGTTGTTCTTGGCGATCTCGGCAAGCGACGTGTTCTTGTCCATGTGGAAGCGCGACGACGCGTGGGCGACACCGTTGTGCAGGAAGCCGTCGACAGCCGAGCCGGTCAGCTTGGGGACACGGCCGCGCACTGCAACAGGTTAGTATGAAAAAAGACGTAAAGTCGCATGGGAAAATCATCTGCCTGCACACTGGAACTTACGGTTCACCGACTGAGACAGCGTCATGGTTGTGGGACCCTTGTGGGCGCGCGACAGCTTAGCCAGCACGGCCGTGATGACGTCGTTGTCCGAAATACCCGGGTCACCGCCGTTGGCCTGGAGCGCCTTGGTAATACGCGCGCGCAGGGACTTGACGGTGGTCATGGGCAAAAACATAATGTGGTGTGCCTCCTCGCTGTTGAACACCAGGTCGGGAATGAAGCCCATAATGACAAAGGCGTACTCGCCGGTGCGGCGAACCCGCATCTTGCCCTTCCTGCGCGCCTCCTCCTTGGTCAAGGACGAGAACTCACGGCCCGCCGGCATGGGGTCCTCCTCCATGAGCGCTGGCGGTGCCTGGCCGGCCACAACGTTCATCCAAGCACGCATCAAGCTGGCCGTGCCGAGCTGGTCACCCACAACGTGCGGCAGGCTGATGGCAATGACGGTGGCATCCTCGTAGAGGGTCAGGTGAAAGAAAAGGATTGGCGCGTCCTTCGGGCCCTCGTTAAAGTCGTAGGGCCACGAGGCCGGGCGGAACTGCTCGTCGTAGTGCGTAACGGCCGGCAGGAAAGCAATGCCGCCGCCACCCTCGCTGGTCTCGACGGGTGGCGTCTTCATCAGGTCAGGCGCAGCGGCCTCGATCGACTGGGCCTTGGACTCGGTCGACCACAGGAACAGCTCGTACTTATCGGCCGGTGGGAATGTGTTGGGCACGCGGTACTCGAACATGTCGGTGGCGCTGTTGAGCACAAGGCGGCCGCCCAGCTTGCGGTAGTGCTCGCGGATCAAGGTGTCAAGGCCGCTCTTCAGAGCATCGGCATCGAGGCGGGCCTTGACAATGAAGAAGGTGCGGGTGCGGATGTTGGGAATTGGCCGGTGCTGGTCCGTCAGGGAGACGGGGATGGAGTCCACGGCCGCGGCCACGGCGGCAGCAGCAGTTGTTGCGGTCATGATGTAGATGTGTGTTAAGTTATGCTGTTGAAATAAGGTTAAGAGTTCGTGATGTTATTTTAGGGGCGAAAGCGAGCGTATCAACAAAAGAGACCAGACAATCGGGGACAAGACAAATAGGGTATCGTAGGGAATCAAAAGAAAGAGAACGACAAGGAGATAATTATATTGAAGAAGGAAAGTTTGAAACGAAGCTCCCAAAAAACCCGAAATCTAGGGAACGTGTCGTACAAATAGGTAAATCATAGGATCAGGATGCTTGCCAAAGTGAACAAGGAGACAGGCCCAAAAGGCCAAGAGGATAAGCCAATAGAACGGGGCAGCATAACGTGGGAATGCCACGGAAGGCGCTTGGGAGACAAATCAGTTGAAAACGACAGGCTCCATGGGGGACGCGAAAGGGGAAACGACACGGCATACGCATAGGGCACAACTCAAAAGACTGGGGATAGGAAATTGGGAACAGAAAGAAACAGGGAAAAGTCATCATTGCAGGTCAGAGCAGGCCCGCCGATCCATCACAATGGCTCCTTCCTTGAGGAAGGAGCCATTTTGAACCTTCACCAGTCGTCAATGACGACGTCTTACGGACAGCAAGAGCCACCGTCCGTCAAATGGAGCTGCCAGGGCGGCCGCTATTATCAATTAGCCAGACGAACCAAAGGGTCAGACATCTCCGAGAAGCAAGCACATCGTTCGTTCAAACTCGTCAGTTCGGAGCCTTGGAAGGCACTGGCGCAACTGGAGACAAAGCAGTTTGAAGGTTGGGGGCTCGGGCAATTTAGAGGTGGCAGGGGTCGTCGGTGGGGCAGTTAGTGGGTGTTAAGTAAGCTGACAGAAGATAGCCACGCTTTGGCGAATCCGGTTAGCTGGGTTGCAGGGAAGGACGAGGTCGAGGTGGTCTGGGTGAGATTGGCCCCGATTGCTTTGGCAGGCAGGAGCGCTTGAAACGTCTGCACAATCTGGTTTCGCCAGGAAGGGAAAGAAGGAAAAGAAGGAAGGAGCGAATGGGGAGAAACTGCGAGAACCACACTCCCCACTTGCAGTGTAAATGCAACTGTCAACTGCAGCCATTGAGGTGCTCTGCTGCATTTTGCTCGCGCTGGATTATGTCGGGGGCAGTTCTGGGAAGGAAGAAAGAAAGAAAAAAGGAAGGATTGGGCAACGATCAGCGTGAGATCCTGGTCGGTTCGCTTGTTCATGCTGTGTATTTCGTATTTAGCCTTTGATTTCCCGTGACAATGGTAACCGCGTATCTTCATGTACAGGCGTAGGTATTTGCGTTCTTGCTCTCATAAGCACTTGGTGCTTGACAACGGCGATCTTTTGTAAATAGTGCAGGGACTTGGTGACAGTTTTTGGTAAATTGGCGCGCTCGCAGGTGGACAGGGAGACACGGAGCAAAGAAATAGGGCCCAAGAAATAAGAAACGCGAAAAAGGAAGGAACGCCAAGAGGTTCCTAAAAATGACACAGAATGACATGCCTGTATACGTATGTGTGCTCAAGATACAACACGACTACGAGTACGAGGCCATGATGAAGAATGGGAGAAAAGGATACGAGTAAGAAAATATACTTCGTACTTGTACTCGACAGCCACATCGCATCAATCAATCACCTCGACGTCAGCAGAGTTGCAGGGAATCCTCCACCACGGCGTAATTTGACCGAGCATTTGCTGCCGTGGCAGCGCTGACGGGGCCGCTAAAACGGCCTCGACTGCCCTACCAGGACTGTTTTTGCGGGCGATGCAGACACGGCTGGCCGAGACATGGTGGGCAACAGCAAAAGGAGATAAAACTTAAAAGGAAGGAGCGGTCGGCGCAAGGGGAAGGATTTGTGCATTTCGTTCAGGGGGCTTCGTCTCCACTGTCGGCGTGTGATTTGTGCCAACGACCAACGTGCCTGCCTCGCCGACCTGCCTGCCAGTCAGCAAGTGAACACAGGCAGTCTCGCGTATTGTTGCCTCGCATTCTCACTCCCTCACTTTGCTCTATCTCACGGGATTTTCGCATTTTCTTTCAACACCGTTCTCGTCGCTCGGGTCTCCTATCTTTTCGGCCGCGTCACGTCAAACCTCGTCGCCGGTTCCGACTGCGGGCCAAATCCAGCAAATCCCGTCCCATCCAACAGAAAGCAGTGTGTTGGCAGCCAATCGGTCGCATTTGCCTTGGTGTCTTGACCTTGGTCTCTTTTTTTTTTATCAATTTGCATTGAGGCTGTGAAACCATCGAGCACTCGCATTCGGCACGTCTCACCACCCGCCCTTGTCACAACAACGACCAGACCGCAACCCGACAATGGCTGCGCATCCCATCGAGCGCGAGTACGCCATTGCGCTGGGCCTCTGGGGCTGGGTCTGCCTGCTTTCACGTGCCACGGCCATCAGTGAGTTATGATTCATTTTTTGTCATCACCATCCACATCGTTCCTTTTCCCGGCTTCTAACCAGATCACTTCAGCCTTTGTCCTTCTCTTCAAGTTCGTCAAGGCCGTCTTCGGCGGAAAGGCTCGCCGCAATGGCCACTCCGTCTACAAGTACATGGCCCTCGAGGGCATGCGCGACTACCAGTACGGCCTCAGCGCCATCGGCATCCAGAACCTGCTGCCGTCGACGAAATGGATGGCCCGCAGCTATGCCAGAAGCAACAAGCTGCCGTATGCCCTGATCCACCTTCGCGACGGTACGACAGCGATTGTACTCGGACCCAAGGTGGCCAAGAAGTCAAAGAAGACGGCGGCATCGACCCCGGAGGCCTCAACGGCGCCCCGCCGGGCCGTCGTCATGTTCCATGGCGGCGGCTACATGGGCCCTGCTCTTGGCCAACACATTGAGCTCGCCTGCGGCTTCTCCAAAACCCTTCCCGAAAACGTCTCCGTCTATATCCTGCAGTACGGCCTCGCCAACGAGAAGGCCAACCACTACCCTCGCCAGCTCCAACAGGCCGCCGTCCTGCTCGACTATCTATTGATTGCCGAAAAATATGCACCCTCTGCCATCACGCTCGTTGGCGACTCTGCCGGCGGCCATCTCGCCCTGAGTCTGCTGCAGCACCTCGCCCACCCCGATCCCCAGGTCGCCGCCGTCACCCTCCCCGAAGGCGAGCGCCTCGCCGGTGCTGCCCTGCTCTCGCCTTGGATCATCACACGCGCCCGCAGTGAAGGTCTTGTCCAGGCTAATGAACCCAAGGACGTTCTTCATGCGGCCGCGCTTGACTACTGGGCGCAGAACTATTTGGGCCCGGCCGTCGAGGTTGAAGGCGGAGGCGAGAGCAAGGAAGCCGACAAAGGCACTCCCTGGAGCTGTCCCCTGACGACACCCGAAGGATGGCTGGCCGAGCTGCCCGTTGACGACATGTTTGTCACCTACGGCGAAGACGAGGTGCTGTGCGGCAATGCGGCACAGTTCTGCACGGCGTTGTACCGCGAGCGCAAGCCGGTCCCCACCTTCAAGACCTCGGCCAAGGGCTATGCCAACGAGATGCACGTCCACATGGTCATGAACCGCTTCCTAAAACTGGGCGAGCCGTGCTTGTCCGAAGAGGAGTTCAAGGCATGGTACGCCACTCAGATAGCCGCTCCACTGCCGTCGCCCACATCGCAAGCAACGCCCCCGTCGCCGCCTTCATCGCAGGATGCAATCGAGCCTGTCGGAAATTAATATATGTGTGAGCACTTAATATTGTAATCTGATCGCTGCGTAATAATACTAGACAACATAGAATAGACAATATACCCCTTTTTGGATAACTTGTTTGGATACAGACTTACAACCAATGGTACATAATACATTCGTAACCAAGAGCGTCAATTTACAATGTCACCTCAACCAAATAACATATACTTTGTTCTACTCTGAGAATCAACCACATGCTGGTCAATATTCTGGCCCCTATCATCGCCCAACCCCGGAATTCCGCCAGTGTTTATCTCAAATGCGCCCCACAGGAGCTCCTAAAGCTAGAGCTGTCATGCTTGTTTTTTGTGCGTCACTACTATTCAAAAAGAGATCATATTAGTGGCATAAAGGTAGTTCACACACAAATATGACATACGCTTTTCATCATTTGACAGAACCATTCATTCATGTAGTATTATCTGTAAAAAAGATCATCAACCCTAATACATAACCCTAATACATATCCTATGTCATCACAATAAACAGACTTCGATAGTCTCGAACATAACTATTAGTCATTTCCAGTGCACACAGTGTCGCCCATTTCCTGTCATTCCACTTACTGTGGGCTGTGGTTATACGTCCCCTGTCCATAACATGCACCATCGACCTCGAGCGAGTTGATACCTTTCTGCAATGTACTGCCGGCCGCAAACCGCATCATGTAGCCTCCATTGATGTTTCCATCATCCGGCAACCATCCACGTGCACGCAGACCGTTCTCTGGGTCGTTCAAAAATGCGGCAAAATGATCCTCCATGGTGGCCAATACCTCTTCTTGGAATGGCGTGCGTTCATCCTCAGGCCGCCGTGATAGTGTGCCAAAGACCATGGGAATGTCACTTGCATGATAGGCCCCCATCCAGGTAAAGGGTGTGACGGAACTGAAGTTGCCTGCGTACTGATAGCGGTATGTCGTGCGGCCGGGCAGAGCACCACGCCAGCGAGTCGTATTGGCAGCCGGGCAGACAAACACGGAAAGTGTGCCCTTGTCGACAGCGGGCATGTAGGGACCCTCGGTCAGATTCGAGGCTGGGTACGTGTAGAGACCAGCGTCTTCGTTGGCCGTTGTTGAGACAAGAGCCGGGCGGTCGGCAATAAATCCGCCAGCAGCACGGGCGCTGTAATTGGCAAAGTAGACACGCTCGTCGGGCACGGGCCGGAAGCCGATGGCGGGCTTGGTGGCATTTTCGGCGTAGTGTCCCAAAAAATTGGTTAAGAGATCGGCGGGTACACGGCGCATACAGGCAAGCTCTGCATCTGGGTCTCTCGAAGTGCCCGTGCCAAAATCGCAGCCGACATTCTGGGCTACAAACGAAAAGTTGCTGTAGAGCGGGTCAGCCTTGACACCCGCCACAGCCGCCGTGCCAGACATGAGGTAGTAGCCAGCCACAAGCGGGTTGTCGTAAAAAGCGTAGTTGTTGATATCGGCAGCAACAGCACCAGCCGACTGTCCCCACAGCACCATGCGGTCAGGGTCGCCACCAAAGGCCTTGATGTTGGCGTGCAGCCACTCGGTAGCCATACGCTGGTCCAAGATACCCAAGTTCTGGTCGTGGAGTCCGGCGGCATTGGGGAAGCCAAAGATGTTGAGGCGGTAATTGAGAGTGACAACAATCAAGTCGCCACGCCGGCTAACAAGCGGTGCAGGCATCTGGTACGGCACATCGACGCCTCCGGCCTGAAAGTCACCGCCAGGGAGAAACACGGCGACAGGTAGAAGGCCCGTGGTCGACCCGTTCGGCTGCGGTGCCCAGATAGCGAGACTGAGACAGTCCTCGGAGCTGGTTTGTGCTTGGACGCCCGCAAGTAGACTTTGCCCGCGCGTACCGATAGCAAAGTCTGTAATATTGGCGTTCCAAAGCGAAGGGTGTGTCGTCAAGTACTGTGGGCATGATGCCGGGTACCGCAGGGAGTAAAAGTGGCGCCCACTTGGCTCGAGGGCCAACGGTGGCAGCCAGCGTCGATCACCAATGGGTGGCTGTGCATAGGGAATGCTTCGAAACTCTCGTACGTTGGGATACTCGTCGCTGAGAGCTCCCGTAAAGACTCCCGTCAGTGTAGCGATGGTCAAACTGTCCGTGGCATTGGCATCGCCGCGTGAGAATGGGGCAGCCTTGGCGATGGCTGCCAGGAAAATGGACAAAATGTGTGAGTGCTTCATCTTGAAAAGTACAAGACGGCAGTTCGTACGATTGTATTAGGCCACTGATCTTGGTACTGTGATTTGAATCCTGCGATGTTTCCCAAACTCAGATCTGTCTCTCCCTGGTGGCTTCACACTCTTCTTATACTTGGCGACTGGTGGGCTAAGCTTCCTCGAAAACGTGGAACAGTCCTCATCCATGGTTGCAGCATCGCTACCTTCTTCGAATGGCCATGCTATCCCGTCGAGGAAGCTCACAATTGTGCCACAAGCTTCACACTAACCTATTTGTGGAGACTGCGGGAGAAGGGCAATTGGAGAGAGCCATGATCTGTTACATATGCATATAAGTCCTATTTTGTCCTTGATATCTGGATCCTACTGCAGAAGGTGCATCGCAGGATGCACTGGCACCGTGACATGATGGTTCCTTTTGTGGCCGTTACATACCACGGATTGCCAATAGATCCAATGGATACAAAGAATGGTCCTCACATGGCACCGATTCATACACGGCTAGGCACAGCAGTACACAACAACCGATGTCGTATCCTCTTCTTCTTGCCCAAACGAGTATCGATGCATCTGTAAAATTATGTCAGATGCTTCCAGGCCATGTGTGTATGCGGCACATAATTTTTTGGAGTGCCCGAGCACTCGTTCTGCGACGTGTTGCTGCATCTCTTGAGCTTGCTCAATCGACAATCGCGGTCACATTCGCCTAGTCATGCCAAGATCCAGAACATACAGTTTGCTGCTGTCGATAATACGTGCCGTCTTCTCTGCGGCGGCCTCGGCTGAATAGAGTAGGTGGGAATGGAGGGGAACGGGAGGCGGCCGGCGAAGGGTGGGCAGGAGGCTCGGCATATATTAATTCAACCTTGTTGTGCGGCGCAAGCAGAGAAACCGGGGCATTTGGGGTATTTGAATGTTTTCGCTGGCAGCCACACTTGACGACTGCCTTCCCGTTCGGGCGGCACAAAATAATGGTTCGCTGTAACGCTATCGTGGAGAAAGAGAGTCGATAAGGCAAGTGATGTAATTCGAAGAGTGTTTGCTGTTGGTTCTAAAAGTAATAACATTAGAAATGGAGGGGCAGATCAAACGTTGGTCCAGATTGACTTTTATGGCCAGAAAATCAATTAATACAGACGAACGTCGCGACGATAATGCCAGGCCGGCATCCTGATAGCAATGTACGGTAACCGGCCGCCTGGATCTGGTAGATAGAACAGTCCGTGGGCTCACCCTCCCTCAGCGCGTCCATGCTGTTACTTGAAACTGCGGAAATTAGAAACGATACCATTGGAGGAGGTGTTTTTGCGTCCATTTATTTTTTTTGAAATCCTGGAAGACATCGAATTCCACAAGCATCGCTGCTTCCTTTTTTTACTATGTTTTATTTTTCCTTCACGATTGTCCGTTCGATACTGGCCTTGCCGTGTCTCAGCTGCAGGAGGAAGGACTTCTTTAGAAGGACCAAGTTATGAGTTCGTCTAACATCAAGTTTGCCCCAGCCTTATTGACTCTGCACAGATGGTTTTTTTTTTTTTTTAGTTCGTTTTTATTCCGTTCTTTTCCCCTTTTCTGTTTTAGCTTTTCCTTTTTATTATTTTTTTTTCACTTTTCTTTCTCGTAAAGTAAAATTAAAACGTCTTATTAACACGATAGGTACTTAGAAAATCCAGTATGTCTCAGCCATTTAACATCTAAAAACAGAAACCAACCACAAAACAATGCAAATCGTTACCCAACGCATCACTTGACATTGCCCATCTGCATGTTGACGTCAAAACCACCTATGCTTAAAGGGTCCGGATATGCGGCCCCCGGCTTACACCGACTTACACGGGCCGCCACGCAAAAAAGTGGGTCCTTGGATTTTTTGACACGGTCGACGTCGACGCTTTCGTCAAAAGAGAAAGGCCGAAATGGCGAGCAAGACAACAGCAGTGGCTTTCAAGGCTGGGCGGTGCGGCTTAAGTGGCCACACGCGCCAAACTCACCGGCTAGCCTCGGCGGCGATCGCTAGTTCCGCATTCCTTCACCTTGGAGTTTTCCATTCCGTTTTTAGTCGTTATCTAATGTTATCGGCGGGTTTGAATTTTTTGGTGCCCTTTGTGTATTTGGTGTCTATTTTTTTCTCTCTGTTTTGGCCCCCTGACACTGTCACGTTTGGCACTTCTTTTTTAAGCCGACGTCCCCATTTTCGCCAGGCCAATACGTGATATCCACCTCAACGTTGTCTCTTTTCCCCTGATTCCACATTCGCCCTACCCGTCTTACGTCTGACATCAATTGCACGAAACGAACGTCAACAAAGTCAATAAACCAACATTGACCGTCAATTGGCAAATTTCAAAAGTGAAACCAGTTTTCTTTGATTTCACAGCATTTTTGTTGAGATCTTCACGACCCTCACGACAACTTCCTCCCCGATTTTTTCCCTCCAAAGTTTCACCAACATCCTCCACCATGGGTTCCGTTCCGACCTCCGCATCCCACTTCGCGGCCCTGCCGACGGCCCCGCGTGACGAGATTTTCGCACTGCTTGGCGAGTTCCGGAGAGACACTCACCCGCAGCGTGTCAACCTCGGCGCCGGTGTCTACTGCGACAATGACGGTGAGCCGTTTCCGCTCGATGTCGTCCGCACTGTTGAGAAGTCCATGAACGAAAAGGCCGACCCGCACCGCCACGACTACACGCCGATCGAGGGTGACCAGGAGTTCCTGGCTCTAGCCCGCAAGTTTGTCTTTAGCGATGCCTGCGACGAGAGCCGTCTGACGTCCGTCCAGACCGTGTCCGGCTCTGGTGCCAACCACGTCGGTGCCCGTTTCCTGGCTAACACCATTCGCCCCCGCCGTGTTTGGCTGTCGGCTCCCACCTGGGCGAACCACGAGCTGATCTGGGCCACTGTCGGTGTGCCTGTCCACTTCTACCCCTACTACAACGCCGAGACCCGCGCCCTCGACTTTGCCGCTATGGTCGAGACCCTGGAGAAGGAGGCCGAGGCCAACGACGTCATTGTCCTCCACGCCTGCGCCCACAACCCGACCGGCCTCGACCCAACGAAGGAGCAGTGGATCGTGTTGGGTGAGCTGTGCCAGCGCAAGGGCATCTTCCCCTTCTTCGACAACGCCTACCAGGGCTTTGCCTCGGGCGATCCCAGCATCGACGCCGGGGCCATCCGCCACTTTGCGCAGCTGCAGCCGCCCATCGAGATGTGCGTTGCCCAGTCCTTCTCCAAGAACCTGGGTCTGTACGGCCACCGCGCCGGTGCCTTCCACGTTGTCGCCACGGGTGAAGGTTGCACGCCCGCCGCCAAGGACGCTGTGACGGCCAACCTGGCCCAGATTATCCGCTCCGAGTACTCGGTGTCGCCGCGCTACGGCTCTGACATTGTCAAGGCTGTGCTGGGTAACAAGGATCTGACACGAAAGTGGCAGGCCGAGCTGCACACGATGGCCGGCCGCATCATTGCCATGCGCGTTTGTCTGTACGAAGAGCTGCGGCGCCTGGGCACCCCGGGCTCGTGGACGCACATTATTGATCAGGTAAGTCTGCATGCAGTATTGCATTGTGCTATTCAAGATCATTCACTAACCTTTTAGATTGGCATGTTCTCTTACACCGGTCTTACTCCGCCCGAGGTCACTTACCTGAAGGAGAAGTTTCATATCTACATTCACTCTTCAGGACGCATCTCCATTGCTGGCCGTACGTACCCACCCACCTCTATTCTTTATTCAACTGTTTTGCTAACCCACTTTCTAGTGAACACCAAGAACGTTAAGTACGTCGCCGCCGCGATACATGCTGTGCGCTCTGACCCTTCCTTGGTGACCTCTGCGTAAATCGTGCCCAGATAGGAAAAGGGCCCACCAGTACATACAAAAATAGAAATGAGCACATGCAAGCGATAGACTATGAATTCAAATAATCAAAACATCAAACTTCCTTTGAAGGCACGATTCCTCCTGCGATCGTTAAGATATATCCGAGAACGATTACCTTGTACCGTTGTCGGGGCTCATAAGACGGCCTGAAATGACGGCTCGGGGATTGTACCTTTTGTAGGTAGAAAACGACGGACTTTAGGCTGTCCCGTAAAGCATAAACAAACGACCAGCCGCTGGGTAGCCAACTTTAAATAAACGTTGACAGAAACGACTGCCGTATACTTTGAGATATATTGATTGAGGCGATGTTGGACTCTCTGCCACCAATTAGAAAAGAACCAAACGACCTTACGCCATCGATCTGAGGGACAATATCCGTTAAAGGGCCAAAATAATCAAAATGAACCGTCTTGTATGCACAATTCTAGAAGCAAAGCAAAAGAGCGCAATGCTCCCCGCCTGCAGATCTGCAACGCATCTATTATGCGGTCTAAAGTTCTAATACCAAATATTTTCGACTACAATCAATCCAATGTTACAATTTTATCGAGGCACAAAATTTATCAAGCGCAATCAACGCCAAGAATGTTTTCTCTGGTCTCTTCCACTCTTCCACAACTCGGCAGTTCTTACCTGGTGGAAAGAAGAGAACTAAAACACTATAAAGAAGAATCAAAGCCCGGCCATGTAGACTTCTCAGGATTTTCTCTGTAAACAAACGCAGCTGCCCACATCAAACACCATGGTAGGACTATCTGCTTTGGCGGCTGTTGCCGGCCTTTTACTGTCGGTCACCAACGTCTTTGCTCACCCTGGTGAGCATCCTTTCTCTCCTGAAAAGCGACAGGAGACGCTCAAGAAACAGGCTTTCAGCCACATGGTCGGCCACAACAACAAACGTGCTCTTGACGCTGCTTGTGGAGGTCGTGCTGAAGATGTGGCAGCCCGTCAACAACGTGCCATGGAACGGCGGTTTGCCAAATTCCAGGAGCTGCGCAAGAAACGCAATGTTGACCATTGTACGTGGACACACTCTTCGCAACAAAAACATAACAAAATGCTAACCTCCCAGTAACCACTATCGACCGCCGCTCCAATGCCGACTTTGCCCGCTACAGCACTGTGCAACACAACTTTACGGGTATCCGCCACTTGGACAGTAACACACCTTATGAGACCGTCTTTGGTGCGAACACCAGCTGTGTCCTGGCGCCCGATAATGTCGAGGGGCCGTACTTTGTATGGGGTGAGGACCTGCGCTCGGATATCACCGACGGCCAGCCTGGTGTCCCGCTTCATCTCGAATTGCAGCTCATCGATGTCGAGACCTGCCTTCCGGCCCAAGCGGTGCTGCTCGATGTTTGGGCCTGCAATGCCACCGGCTCCTACTCGGGTGTGTCAGCATACGGCCAAGGTGGCTTGAACTCGACGTTCCTTCGAGGCGTCCAAATGAGCGATGCCGAAGGTGTCGTCGATTTTGACACCATCTTCCCAGGCCATTACATGGGCCGTGCCACGCACCAGCACATTGTCGCCCACATCGGTGCCGAGTTGGCCGAGAAGAACAAGTCCTATACGGGCGGCACTGTCGCACACATCTCGCAGCTGTTCTTCGATCAGGCTCTCATCCACCAGGTCGAGCAAACTTCGCCGTACAATGCTAACCCGGTGCAGCTGACCACCAACGCTGAAGATATGTTTACTGGCTTTGCTGCCTCGCCCGTGTTTGACCCGTTTGTCGAGTATGTGTTCTTGGGCGAGGGCGGTGACCTTGCGTACGGTCTATTTGCTTGGGCCGAGCTGGGCATCAACACGTCGCTCAACTACGATTCGTATGCGGCACCGGCCTCGTTCCGGTACGA
Source organism: Ophiostoma sp. CBS 140.51 (assembly GCA_029298735.1). Classification (NCBI taxonomy): domain Eukaryota; kingdom Fungi; phylum Ascomycota; class Sordariomycetes; order Ophiostomatales; family Ophiostomataceae; genus Ophiostoma; species Ophiostoma sp. CBS 140.51. The sequence goes on from JANSLP010000198.1 coordinate 43,257, forward strand.
GAGTGGGAGTGTCGACAATGCCAACTTCTTTGAGGAGCAGATCGCTGGCGCCTTTCCACCACCGACGCATGGTTGATATTGAGTTGCTTTGAAATCAGAAGGAGAAAGGTTGAACGGTCGAGACAAGTGGATGTTCCTACAAGCGCTGTTTCTTGGGAGAGCGCTTATTCCTTACTTCCTATCTACTTTCGTTTTAGATGCAAATGCCTTTGCGCTTGTGGTGAACTGTATTGGATATATAAATGCAAAAAAAAAATAAGATCTGGCTTCGCGTGTGTATCGGTACAATGTCTCTGTCTCGTCGTGTGTCCAAGTCGCCATAATGGCCATTCGCCTGGCCTTCTCTCCCTCTACTTTCGGTTCCGTGTCTTCTTGTTTGGCAGTTGTTGGTCCTCCTCCTCTTCGTCGTGGCCCTTCTTCAGGTCCTCGTCCAATCCCCATTCCTCCTGATCGTACCAGTCCTCACCGTCCGACATGTCCCGGTTTGGCCCACTGTGCGCCTCGGCTTTGGCCCATCGCAGGACGGTGTGCCGCAACCGGTCGGCGCGCAGCAGTCCCTCGTGCAGCTTCTTGGTACCGCGCGACACTTCTTCTTGCTTCTGTACCCAAAGCTGCAACAGCCGCCGCACATCTTCGGCCTCGGCTTCTGGCAAGCCCAGGTTGGGTTCAGGATGTGCGCAACGCGGCGCCAGGAAGAGCGGGTGGATAAAGCCCTCATCCTCCTCATCACCATCGGCATTGGCCATCTCTTCGTCTCCGCCTCGCGGTATTAATGCGCCCTCGCCGTTGGGCTGTGCAACACTCTTTCCGTTCGCTTCTGTGGTGGCCGCCGCCTTGGCAGTGTCGGCTGTGTCTGCTTCGTCGCCTGCGTCGGGCATGGCCGCGTCGGCATCTGGGTCGGCTTCTTTCTCCTTGTTTTGGTCGCTTTGCTCTGACGAACTTGGGCCAGCCTCTCCTAACAAACCAGCAGCAGCGGCAGGCGGCTGCGCTGTGGATTCGCGCGCCGCGGCCAGGCGCGCCACAAAGTCGTCGTCAAACAGGTCGGCGTCATCGGGCGTCACCAAAAGGCCACTGTCCACCCAGATGTGGTCGCCGCACAACTTTATCAGCAGTGGCTTCACCTTCCAGAGCGCCGCGCTCTCCTTGTGCATCCAGTTGCTGCCTTGTGTAGCGAGCTCGGTCAGGGCTTTGTTGGTAAACGGGCGCGAGAGCGTCGGGTGGTTGGGCAGGTCGGTAACGGCAGTCAGGGGGGCAAGGAGGTCTGTCAACAGTGTATTAGTAGAAGTCTAGTTGTCATGTCATACGGTCATCGAAGACTCGAAGACTTACGCTCTAGTTGGATGCCGGCGTAGGGGTTCTGGTCGGCCGCCGCTGCCTCGGCTTCCTGGACGGCCGCGTCGTCGTCTTCATCGCTGTCCACCTCGTAGCCCTCATCGTCAATTAGCGGCGGGTTGTGGCTGATGATCTCGCGGCGGTAGCCGGCATGTTCAATCGTCTCGGTTAAGACAGTCAAGCCGTCGGCGGCGCCCAACTGGCCCTGGCGGACAAAGCGAGCGCGGCGCTTGAGTTTGCTGCCGCGGTTAGTGCTGTGGTCAATGTCGGAATCAGAGTCGGAGTCTGAAGGGGAGAAGAGTATGGTTAGCAGGCTGTCACTTCGATCTGTGTCTCGACTAACATTAAGAGGGCGCGTCGAGGGAGCGACGAAAAGAGTTGAGAAGGACGTCAGCAGCTCACCAAAGGATCTCCGCTTGAGGGCGCGCTGGAGGCCGATGACGGTCTCCAGGAAGATGGCCTGGTCGCGTGCAGCCATTGCAGCGACTGTGTGCCCGAAGACAGTTGGGGAAGGGTCGAGAAAAATCGAGGCGTCTAAAAGACGACAGAGAGGAGGCTGGTCGTGTTCAATCGAGAGAAACGCGGACCACGAGGAAAGCCGGCAGCGCCGAGGTCGAAAACAGAGTGCTAAAAGTGCAAATAACAATGTCGCAAGGCTCTGTTCGATATGTTATCGCACGGGGAGTCGGTGAGTGTCGTCTGTGTCGGCGGAGGGAGAATAAAGTGGTGTGGGAGGGATTGAATGGTCAGTCGCAACGATTGCCGGCGCGGACGCCCTTTTGCCCTCTTTGCTCGGCCCTCCATAGCCTCCTCACTTTCTGCCGTTCCTTGTAATGCCCACAGAGACAACCTTGCGTTCACCGCCTTGGCGCATCCGCTGGAATGGGGCGATATTATTGGACAAAGTATGTCAAAATTGTGGGCTGGCGAGTGCCAGGAGAGAGTACATCTATCCGCACGCTAAGTAGGTACACATTGATGTACTATTTACATATGGACTTGGGCAGCTGTCGAATGCTCTTGACCAATCACAGCAGCTGCCTACAGTGGTACACTGCAACGTACGGTTGTCGATGCCCACTGTAAGTGTACGACATCTTGCAGCTACCTCCAGCATCATAGCCTGTCGTGGCCCACGATTCGCAAACGGGACAACCTGCTCAGGCACGAAGCTGTACGAATGAGCCGACATTGATCAACACTTCACGAGCACGTACGAATATCCAACCCGACATGCAGAGCTCCTAACCGACGCCATTCGACCCCTTTCCCCTCCCCCACATCGAGCTTCGAAACACAAAAGTCGTGATAACTCGAGAAACGAGGGCGACAGCGACATCGGCGAACGCGAGTCCGAGAGGGCCAGTCTTTGATAGGAGGACTAGGCGAAAGCAAGCCATACATATCTTGTCCGACCCGGGCCACTCAGTTGCCCACCATGGATGCATATCCGGCCTACAGCTTGACGCAGAACATTCCGCTGCTCGTCACCGTCGGTCTTCCGACAGCCAACGATTCTGCAGACGACACCAACGCATGGACTCTGGACGCCGAGCTGAAAGATCAGGCAACGCTTCTGCGGTCTGACCTGCCGGTGCTCGATGGCGAGCCCGTGACCGAGTTCAGCCGCTACATCTCGACTGGTGATGTTTCGGGTCCAGTTCCATCAGGGACGCAAAAGTGGCGTGGCCGTGCTACTTCGCAGCGCTATCGGTTTCGCATACGAACAGCAGGGAGGGTAGGTGGACCTATTTAGTATCAATGTGCTTTTCAGGGCACTCGCTAACCTTGCAGACATACTATTTCCCACCACGCCGAGCCCGCCTTCCCGAGAACTTTGAAGCTCCCGATCCGCAAAGTGTCGTCCTCCACTCGCCCTTCTCGCCGCTCAGCCCTTCCTGTCACCTCTACCCGGACGGCATCATTGACTCCCGCTGGATCCAGAAGCACCAGGAGGTCGTGCCCAGCGTCTTCATCTGCTTCTACTCCCTAACAACCGACCCGACAACTGCAACTCTGCAAGACAACAAGATCAAGTCCGATATCAACGCCTTCCGAACCGCTGTCCAGCAGTCTGGCTACCGGTCCCGTGTGGCTGTGGCCGTATTTTTTGCCGCTCCCGGCGACGACAGCAACAGCAGTGCCGATGGCGCGGCGCAGGAGCGCTTGGAGAACATTCGCAAGGGCAGTGGTACGGACACGAAGCACTTCTTTGCTATCCCAGCGGCCACTGCCCCCGGTGCTCCAGCCGAAGAGCTGCACCGTGTTGCTGAGAACATGCTGACCAACGTCTACACGATCTCCATGGACTACTACCGCGACCTCAGTCGCCATGCGCGCAAGAAGCGAGGTCGTGGATCAGCGCCCCAGCCATCTGTCCCTCCAACAAGCGGTACATCTCAAACACTATCCCTGGCTGGCTGGCATATTCGCTATGATTTCAAAGCTGCTGTGATCGCCGAGTTCCGCCAAGAGACTGATGCCGCACTACGACTGCTCGACCAGGCTTATGAGACGCTACTCGGGCCGGAGGTGCTGTCTGAAGCGATCCCGCACTGGAGTCCACGCTGGAACGAGGCTCGCCTCTTGGCTGATACACTGGCTGTGCGCAGCTTGCGGTGTCTTTTGATGGCCGGCCAGTACAGCTCGGCCGTGCGGCGCTGGACTGCCTACCGCGACCGCCTGCGCAACTTGCTGGATACACGCGGCCGCGGCACGGCCAACTATGGCTGGCAGGCGTGGGAGGCGCGCTGGGCTGTCGTCATGGCTGATTTGATCCGCCGTGTCGGTGTTCCTGAGCTCGATCCACGGTCCGGCCGTAACCTGTTCTTGCTTCCGGAGCGCAATATGATTGCAGAGCGTCTTGCGCCCTGGGAGTTCTTGCACCACCGCGGCTACTGGTACCGCATTGCTGCCCGCCACACTGCTGCACGACGGTCTCTAGCCCACAATATCCCCGACGACGACCGCCGCCCGCCAGACTTCTCGCCTGCATCACAAGTCGCCCACCGTGCCTTTTCGTACGACGACTACATGTGCCCACCGCCACACAAGGAGTACCCGCTGGCAGGGCACGGTCCTGGCGTTAACCACTCGGCCGCCATCGTTACCTACCTCGAGCTAGCCCGCGACGAGTTCCTCCAACGGCGCCAGGCGCGCGTGGCTGCCGAGCTGGCCTTGGAGTGTGGCCGCGAGTACGTGTCGGCCAAACAGTGGGACGCCGCCGTCGATCTGCTGGCGCCGCTCTGGACGTCGTTAAATGCGGCGACAGGGTGGTTCTCTTGGTTCGATGTGCGCGAAGAACTGGCATGGACGCTACGGGCAGCGGTCGTGGAGCTTGAAGAACCACGAACGGACCTGCTTGTCTCCATCGACTGGGAGCTGCTCAACGCGCAATACACGCGGCGGGCGAACTGGACATACGACGTGGCCAAGTCGCTACCCTTGTCTAGTGAAGGCGATGAGGACAAAAAGGAGGCCAAGAATACACCAGTCGCGGTCAAACTTCCCAGAGGTACGCTACCGCCATCGTTCTTGTCCGCTGCCTTTGTTTTCAAGAACGGCGAGGGCAAGGCTGGTGAAGCTGCACTGGCACAGCTCACTATCCGTTCCGACGCTCTCGCTCAGTCTGCGCCTATTGTCTTGGACGAGCTGCATCTGCAATTCAACAGCAGCATCAAGCCCATCGTCCTCCGGCACAGTGCAGATGCCGCCACGTCCGTTTCGAGAGGCAATGTGGTGCACTCTACTGTTCAACTGGAGGAGGAGGAGGAGAGTAGTTCAGACGCCGGAAAGGAAGCTGCCGATGAAAACGACGACGACGACGACGACGATGGTGAAAAACGGGTGTTGGGTCTCCATGGAGCAGCAAACCTAGCCTTGCAACCACAGTCCGCCCTCGTATTCGAACTGACCATCCCACTGCGGCAACCAGGTGACGCTCGCGCGGTTACAGCTGACCTTGTTTACCGGTGTCCGTCGTACTCGCTCCACCTGAAGCTGCCCCTGGAGTCTTATGTTAATAGTGACGGCAGCCGTGGGCAGAATCCGACGTGGTTCCTGCCTTATGCCAGTGCCCGTGTTGCTGTACCCAGGGCCGAGAGCCAGGCGATCAAGATCCTGCCACGGCCGCCCAAGCTAGACATCCAGCTCTTGAATGCACCACCCGTAGCCACTGCTACACCAGCTCCCGCTGTCCAATACTACACCAACGAGCTCATCAATCTTGCCCTCCAGCTCGCCAATGCAGAAGACGCCGATGCCAGCGTCAAACTAGATGTTATTATGGAGGGCGGTAGCGAAGAGGCTGGTGAAAGCGGCAGCAGCACACCTGGCTTTACACTGCTCGTCGCAGGCGACGAAATCGACACCGCGGAGCCACAAACTACAGCTATCGCCTCGCCAACACCACCCACGGCCGTTCTGCGGTCTGTGCCCCTGGGTCATGTTAAGGCCGGAAAGTCTGTCGCCATTGCCATTCGTATCCCTCCGGCAGCCGCACCCATGGATCTCGATCTCACGCTTCGCACCGTCTACCACCTCGTCAGCGACCCAGCCACACCCATCACGCAGCAACTGTCTTTCAAGCTCAGCCTCAGCAACCCCTTCGAGGCCAATTACGATCTCCTGCCGCGGATGCACCCGGCGGCATGGCCCAGCCTATTCGACCACGAGGGCATTGTTGCCAGTGGTGCTGCCGAGGATGTCGACGCTGTTGTTAGCCGCGGCTTCCATGGTTTCACGCAGGCTTGGGCGCTCGTCACTAGGTATGCGTCGTTCGCCACTGAAGACCTACGCGTTGTCGACCTGGACCTCATCATCAAGCCGGTACCCAATATTTCCGTCCAGCATACACGGACCGATGCCGTGAGCAGCAATGAAAACGGCGAAGGCAAGACCCAGACAAGGGACGCCAATGGTGCTTTGACGATCAAGCCACAGACCATGGAGGAGTCGCGCTTTGACTTGGTTGTCCAAAAGGCAAGCCTTGACGACCGCGACACGGTGCAGCTAGATGTGTCGTTTGTCATTACGTGGCAGCGCCTTGCACCACCCGGTTCCCTTGCCCCGGCAGATTCAACTGTGTCTTTGCCCACCAACACGACCACTCTGCCCGTCCCACAGCTGGCCCTCTTTGGCACCGAGCCCCGTGTCCTGGCCTCTGTCGCCTACAGCCTACCTACCGCGCCGATTCCGACCATCAAGCTCACCCTGGCCATCGAGAATGCTTCCAACCACTTTCTGACGTTCGGTCTTAATATGGAGCCGTCCGCCGACTTTGCCTTCTCGGGTGCCAAGCTGACCACGATCCACGTCCTGCCCATGTCCCGGCGCGCCACCACGTACCGACTTGTGCCGCTAGTGCGCGGCGCATGGATCCGGCCGGCTCTAGTTGTGCGTGACAAGTACTTCCAAAAGGTGCTGCGGGTCTTGCCGACTGAGGGCATGAAAATGGATAAGGACGGCATCCTAATCTGGGTACCGCCGGACGTCGAGGAGGAAGAGGAGACCGGCGAGGACGAAAGCAGCGAGAAGGCTGAATGAGGCCGCGGAGGAAAGGCGTATACAAATTCACAAATTCACCACCAGCTATCTCACATAGACTTAGGTTAGAAGGAGTATAATGAATTAACGTTTTGTAAATCCTTGAAGAAGTTCCAATACAGTACAAGTATATGTATCAGTGTATATATCATGCAAAATAGTCTAAGCAGCTCTAATCCAACCATAGACGCTAGTCATATAACCAACCTCTTTACTCTTACAATCTTGGCTTCGGCTTCTTAGCAATGAAGCTGTCCCACTCGGCATCAATCGTCTGCTTCGCCTCGTCGCTGCGCGGCCACCACGCCGCCTGCAGCTCACGCTCCTCCTCGCGCCACAGCTCCAGCTCTTTGCCAATCCACGAGGCTGCGTGCTCGGCGCACACTGTCGGCAGATCCATAGCCACCAGGTGACCCGTCTTCTCGAGTACCACCCCCTTCGTACGACCTGAGGCCACACCACCGTTGCCACCAACGCCCACACCCGTCAGGTCCATCTTCTCCTTGCGCAAGTCAGGCGTGGACATGTTGCTCGTTTCGCCAAAGATGTAGCAAACACCGGGACGCAGGTGCGGCAGCTGGGCTGCCGTGTTAGGCACTTCGGGCCGGTACAGCTTGCTGGTGCCGAAGCCGGCGATGCTGGCGTTGCTGATGTCGGGCAGCCGCTGGCGGTTGAATACACGGCGGCCAGTCTCGAGATCGATACCCTGGATCAGGGGGCGCAAAAAAGTAAACACCTCTTGGTGCTTGGTGGTTGTCAGCGTCACAGGCGGGCCGTCAGCGCTGTTGTCGGCTGCGCTGCTGCTGCCGTCCTTCTTCCCCACAGCGGCTGCCGGGTCGGGGAACCACTTGGTCGGCAGATCTCGCAGGCCGTACTGAATCCAGGCGTCCAGGACACGCGGATCCCAGGCCGCATAGAACTTGGAGCGCTTGAAAGAAGCAGCGGCGGCGGCACGCGACGGCCAAACCTCACGGCGCACGGCCGACAGCTCGAGCGGGGTGAAGCCAAACGCCGGGCCAACCATCTGGAAGTTGAGCACGGGGTCGAGCAGCACGAGCGTCGAGAACAAACGAGGATGCATAAGGGCGAGGTTGGCGATAAGGCTGCCGCCAAAGGAATGGCCGATACCGACAAGCGGCCGGGGCATCTCGCGGCGGAAGGTGTTGATCATCTGAAGCAGGTCGCGCGAGTGGTCGTACCATGAGGCTAAGACATGTTAAACGGCGCTGATAGTAGATACGGAAGAAAATCTTGAACTATACGTACGATCGTTACCCAGGTTGGGCTCATTCAAGAGGCCACTCTGGCCCTGCCATGCAACGTCGGCGATCCATATGCTGCGGATGCGGAAGCCGCTCTTCTCACTGAGAGCCAGCAGGTCATCCCAAAGTGGCTCGTACAGTTCCTGCACCTGTGTCAGCAGTGTTTAGCTCCTTCAAAGAGTGATGTCGCTCGAGGATGGCTTCGCACCTTCACAAAACCATTCGCATGTGCTGCAATGATAGTCACGTCGCCCGGCTGCGGATTCGGATTGCTCCGGGGAATGTACTGCTTTGCGCACACCTGAAGAATCTCTTCCTGGTTGTGTGCCGTCGCTCGGGGGTATTCGCGGATGTGCTGTCCCTCAAACACACGCTCCTTTATCTCGAAGAATTGCTGAGACATTGTGTAGATGTCGGAGGGGGGTTGTGAGAAGAGGACAAGTGTAGGAGAACAGTGAGAGTCTAGAGTCTGGGGCAAGGCCGAGAAAAGAAACGCAGAGAGAGACAGGAATCAGAACAAAGTCCTCGTCTTTCGTCTTTCTTCCTTTGTCCTTCGTTTCTCGTCTTTCGTCCTTTGTGAATCCAGGCGATGACGACCTCTTAAACGACAGCGTCGAGATGCCAACGAAAACCGGCAACGCCCAAGCGGCAAGCACGGACGGTTCAAGCGACTCAGACACACAATAGGCGAGCCCGAAAGACAAGAGAGACAAGAGAATGGGGAAAGACAGAAAGCGGGACGAGAAACAAGAGAAACAAAAGAAACAAGAGGACGACAGATGCCGAAACGAATGGCAAAAAGTGCAGGTAAAAAGGTCGAGCTTGAGCCGCGACGAATTGATGCGCAAAGTAATGGAGAGCGACTGTGTCGTCAACGAGAACGCCGGGAAGCTGCAGGTGTGTCTTGTCTCAATGTGCTCCGAATTGTAGAACCGACGTCAAAATGAGAGATGTGGTTTGTCAAAGATAAAGTATATATGGATGGTGCAAGACGCGGAAAGGTGGAAGGCACGGTGAATCGCCGCAGCCTCCAGCTACCCGGAGGGACGCTGCCGAGGCACGGCCCTAAACCACACAGAAACTACAGTGGATACAGCGTATGAGGCGTGAGGGGTGCGGCAGATTGTCGCCAGCCGAGAGTGGGGACCTTGTTGGGGTGCTTCAATGGAAAAGCCGGGGAAGCGCGATGACAGCCAAATCGCCTCTCGCCATGCGCACCTTCCATATGAAAATGGCAAGTAATGGGAGCAAGGCGAACCTACTAATCACGAAAGGCATGCGTGGAAAGTGGGGAGTGGATTCCATATTCCGCGGCAAGATGTAAAAGTGAGCAAGAACTAGCGCCTTTGCGCCTTCCTCATCAAACCTCGTAAGATCACTACTGAGTATCAAGAGCTCTTTCCCTTAAACAGCTTACACCAGATGCCCTCACACTTTCATTTAATATCCCGTGACTTCCACTTTCTGTTTCCAAAAACTTCATCTCACAAAGTTTCATCCCCGTTTAAGACAGCTGCATCGGGTCCTGTCCGCCCCCACGGAGACTCACTTTTGACACCTCGTCTATTCCAGGCGCAAGTAGCCGGCTCCTGTTGCACATGTCCAACCAACCAGTGAGCCAGTCTTTGCCTGTAACAAAGTGTCTGAGGCCAATGCCGTGTTTTTGTTTCCAGCATAAACCATCCAGCATACTTGGTACGTTTTACGCACTGTGCAATTTGTGCGAATAAATCGACTTTTGCTTGAGATTCAGCAGATAGTTGGCACTGTGTAAACAACGAGCCTCAGGTCATGTGACTGTCGCGGAGATTTCGCGCGCTTTCGCGTGTTTAATGGCCTGCGCCTGTGTTTTCGCGTTTTGTGCGGGACCTGCCGTTGGTAACGCGCTGACGCCAGTTCAATGTTCAACATCGCGATTTCATCCCAACGTTCACACGACTAGAACGGAACGACAACACTCACGACGAGACAACACTGTGCCACAACTAACAAGAATCACAACCTCTGCTTTTCGTGTCTTCCCTTTCTCTTCGCCTGTTCTCCTCAACTCATCATGGCCGAAGACGGGCCCAAGAGCGTCTTTGGCTCATGCGCGTTTGCATTTGTTCCAGGCCGTGCTCTGCTTCCTAAGACCATTGCCGAAGTATGTCATCCGTCCACCACCTTGACTTTTTATTCTTTATTCTAGAATACTCTAACACGCTCAGCTCTCGCGGACAGTGCAAAAATATGGCGGCATCGCGCTGGAGCCCGAGGCCGACGGCCAATTACCCCTGACCGAAGCAACACACGTCGTCTCAAACTCAATCGACTTTGAGCAGTACAACGCCGCCATTGACATGATGCTCCCCGTTGTCACGTCGGGCTGGATAACGCACTCGCTAAGTCGTGGGAAATTGGCCCAAATCCGCCCCTTCTCGCCCGATCCGCGTATGATCTTTTCAAGCGTCAGCCTGACCTGTGCCGACATCCCCATGGGCGACAAAGAGGCTATTACGGGCGCGACTCTAGCCCTCGGCGGCATGGAGTCCAAGGATCTGACACGCCTGACGACACACATCTGCGCCCTGACTATGGACCACGACAAATGCAAGGAGGCAGTCGCAAAAAAGCTTAGGTGCAAGATTGTGCTGCCACACTGGTTTGACGACTGCTTTAAGCTCGGCAAGAAGATTGACGAGACACCATACCTGCTCCCCGACCCGCCCATTCTGCGGAGTTTGAACGGCGGTGGCGGCAGCAGCAGCTTCATCGGCAGCAGTGTACCCGGCGAGGACCATGGCGACGACGACCGCGTGCCCATACCTGAGAACCAGGCCCTCGAGGGCGCCACGACGCCTCTGCCCGACACACCCCCCAACCTCGGCTGGCGCAGCAACTTGACCGTTTTCCAGAATAAGCGGGTGATCCTCGCCAACGACATTAACATTGGCAACCGGTTCCGGGCGGTTGTCGTGGATCTCATCAAGCGGGGCGGTGGACGTATGGTGACCGACGGCGGTGTGGACGCGTGCGACATGTACATTTGCCACTACCGCGACGGAGATGACTACGTACGGGCGGCCCAGGCTGGCAAGGACATTGGTAACCTGGCCTGGCTGTTCCACATCATTACCAACAACGAGTGGTGCTCGCCGCTCCGCCGTCTCCTGCACTACCCTGTTCCGCGGAACGGCATTGCCGGCTTTGAGGACTTTGTCGTTACTCTTTCTAATTATGGCGGCGAGGCCCGCATCTACCTCGAGAACCTGGTCACCGCTGCTGGTGCTAGGTTTACCAAGACGATGCGCATGGACAACACGCACCTGATCACGGCCCGCGACAACAGCGAGAAGTGCGAGGCTGCGCGCGACTGGAACATCCAGATGGTCAACCACTTGTGGATTGAGGAGAGCTACGCACGGTGCGAGGTGCAGAGCGTCACGAACCCGCGGTATACAACGTTCCCGGCACGCACCAACCTCGGCGAAGTGATTGGCCAGACGTTCTTTGACGAGTCCAAGCTGCGGGCGCTGTTCTACCCAGGCGGTGCCAACGAGGAGGAAGAGGAAGAGGAGAGCGTGGTGGTCAAGGGCACAGAAAAGAAGGGCAGCAAGAGAGGTGCAGGGCGGCCGAAGAAAAAGGTGCAGGTCGAGGAGCCGCAGGTGCTCTCCGAGGTGTTAGGGGCACGAAACGACCAGCAGAGCGGCGATGATGACGATGATCTGACGACATCCAGCGAAGCAGAGCCAGACACCAGCGACGTAACCCTGCTCCGGAGAGCTGCCCGGAATACCGCAAAGGCGTCTGTGGCAACACCGTCCCGGCCACGAAAGGGCGTGCAACAGACCGACAAGGAGAACGAAAGCACGCCACTCGTCGTAGGCAGTGCCAGCCGGAGTGCCAAAGACAAGGCGCTGACAAAACTGCACGGCCTCGCACCCGACATTGCGCTCTACGAGAAGGAAAAGAAGCGGTCTACTCGTGACGGCAACGCACCGTGGGGCGGCAAGCGAGCGGCTGACATGGTGGACAAGGAGAAGGAGAAGCTGGATGCGTCACGGAAGAAGAGACACAGCTCCGAAGTGGAGGGCGAAGGCACAGAGTCCGAGGACACAGAGCGGCCAGCCAAGAAGAGCCGGCCATCGCTGCCGCCGGTGCAGATGCGCGTCGTTTTGACGGGCTACCAGCGGTGGGTGCACCACAGCGGCAAGGAAGAGTCAGATCGAGTAAGTCAACAAGCCACCGGGAAGCAAAGGAAGCAAAGGAAAGTAAGCAGTAAGGGCCGAGACACTGACAACATGTACAGAGAAAACTCCGCGGTCTGGGCATCCAGATCGTTCAGGACAACCAGCCGTGCGACTTCTTGGCAGCTCCGTGCCTTGTGCGTACGATGAAGTTTCTCAAGACGCTGGCACGGGGGCCCGAAATCCTCAACGCGCAGTTCATCACCGATGTCCTCGAGAAGGGCAAGCTGTTGCCGACCGAAGATTACCTGCTGCAAGACAAGGATGGCGAGGCCCGCTTCAACGTCAATCTGCCCAAAGCCCTGGCTCGCGCGCGTGCCCATCGTGGCCGCTTGCTGTGGCATGTCGTCGTCTACTGCGCTGCTGATATCAAGAACGGACCTGAGAGCTACCGCGAGATCGCCGAGGCCAATGGCGCCATCTTCAAGACGTATCGGACACACAGCGGCACAACCATCAAGCCGACACCCCCTGATGAGGACAACGGCCAGCCTCCCGAGCCTGTCTACCTTTTGACGAGCGCGTCCCCTGCCGAACGCCAGCTGTGGCCCAAGTTTGAGCAGATGGCGCGTGATGGCAACATGCTGCCGCGCATTGTGGCGCCGGACTGGCTGCTGGATGTGGCGATGCGGCAGGAGGTGCTGTTTGACGACCACTATCTGGCAGAGAACTTCTGGGGAAAGGGAAAATGAGGTAGCATACGAGGAGGTGGATACGTGTTAGAAACGGCGTTATTGTTTTCATGTCTGCGTTGCATCTGCCGGTTATGTTTTCTTTGCAGGCTGTCGTCAGATTGGTCATGTCTATTGCCTTTTTTTTTGCGTTCCAGCCAGCTATATTCACACATTTTTGCCGTGGCTCTCAACTGTACTTCAAAAAAAGGTTCATACATATGCTATCCCCAAATACTCCCAAAGATGCTTCCCGCCAGCTACCCTTCTATCTTCTCCATTCCTATGTACAGATCGCTCGTCTCAACACGCTTTCGCTTTCGCTTTTTAGAAAAACTTAACACCCAACGACTCCTCTTGGCCAAACACCTGCGCCTTACCGCGCTTTACCAGTGTCGCCAACGCCCGCTGCAGCACCACCGGGTCCAGCCCGTGCAGCTCGCTACCGCGCGTCCCATCTCCGGCCGTCAACTCGTACAGTGTCAGCACACTGCCGCGCTGCGCGGTGTCATCCACAAACGCCTCGATCGCCGCGGCCCATTCTTCGGGTGTCTTCCAGAAGACGTAGCACGAGAAAGGGTCCGACGGTGATGTGGAAGTCGCCAGAGACTGTGAAGCCGCTGATGGTGACGAACCATACACCTCGATCCGCCCTTGCCGCCGCAAATCCTCAAACACCTCACGCACCTCGCCGGCCGGCATCGTGCGGTCGATTGTGCGGTTCTTGAACAGATCCGGCGCATAGCAGGCGATGCTCGGTGTTGCGTCATCAGCGTCTGCTGCTGCGGCAGCGGCCGCCGCCTCGTCTCCATCGACCCGCACGGGCCCTGAACTTGCGTCGCTCCCTGTGGACGGTGCAATGACTAGCCGGAATATACGGTAGTGGCGGCAGTAGGCCAGGACGAGCGAGGACCACTTGTCGAGCTGGGCGCGGCGTGTGTCGAGGTTGGGCTGGAGTGTAAACATGGGTGGGTAGTTGTAGTAATGAGGGAACTTGAAAGAGGCTGATGACGAAGACGACGTGGTTGCCGGCGTCTTGGAGCTCTGTATTGGTGTTGCTGGAGACGGTGACGGAACTGATGGCGATGCCGTGCCTGACCCCGCTGCCCGGAAATCCTGTGCCATTTTGAGACGGGGTGTACAAGATTAGAGTGGTGGGAAGAGTGGGTGTGTTTCTCGCGACCCGAAAGTGGCGTTGGTGAGACCTTTGGTGACGATGGTATCTGTCTCGTGGTCGTCGCGATATCGTCGACAGGATGTCGTCACCAAGACCGATGACTTCGCCTTTTGTACTGTGCAGTATTGTCGTCTACACTGGTCGTTTTGGCGGTCTTTGTATTTCAAAATTGGATCTTATTAATTGCTCGAATAATCTATGAGCCGAGAGAGAGCTTCGGGCAAGTGAGATTGGTTGGTGAGTGACGGTAAAATGAGCCTGGGTTAAGTTGACGTTGTCTCGAGGTTGCTAGCTGTGTTCGGAGGGGTTAAGCTCTCCTGTAGTGGGGCCGTGTCTGTACAGTGCGCCATACAGTGTCACCAGAAGATAGATGATTCAACTATGCTATCATCACAAGGCTGTAAGCGCACCACACACATTGGTTATTTCTATCATCTATTTGAAAATGATGTTATCGTGTATTGTTTTATTTTTCACAACAGGATACGTATTGCTATTTGACTAAGTGAATTTTTTTGTGTGTATTTTCCTTTTTTTTTTTTGCCCATATCTGCTTTCAAAATGTACAAAATTGATTGATTTGTCTTCTTACTATCTTATTATTCTTAAGAAAACAAGAAGGATAGAGCCGAGAGGCGTCGTATTCGAGCCGGCGAAGAGCGAGCTACTCCACTTCTCTCGCGCCCATATAGCCCCGACGACGACGCTGTCGCTCGATCGGACCACTGTCCTCACTCCCCGTCAGTCGGCCCGCTTTCTCGGTATCTGGCTCGACAGAAAGCTCCTCTTCTCGGAGCACCTCCGACAAATAAAACGCCGTCTCACTACGCAACGCAACGCCCTCACGAGACTCACCGGGAAGACGTGGGGCTGCACGCTCCCGTGGGCCCGTACAATCTATACGGCAGTCCTCCGGAGCACAGCAGCCTACGGCGCGAGTGTCTTCCTCCCGGAGAAGAATAACCGCCGGCCGACGATCTCCCTTGATACGATCTTCCACAGCTACCTCCGTACCTTCCTCGGGGCCTACCGGTCTACGCCTATTCATCTCCTCCACTCCGAGGCAGGTATACCGCCGTTAAGCCTCTACCTAGCTTACCGCCGCGCCGTCTTCCTAT